>JARKIC010000459.1:0-266217 GCA_029378375.1 Mycena olivaceomarginata | reverse complement strand
CAATTTCGAGGGAGGGGACAGCGCAAACACCAGGTTGGTAATCCATGATCAAGAATTGTATTGTCAGCGATTTGGAGTCAGGGAACAGCAACAATTGCCGGTGAAACAGTGCACTTCTTATATGACTAGGAATAGGTAATTGATAGGTATTGCGAACAAACACCGAAAACAACCAACCACAACCAATCTACCTCCAAAGATCCAAGTGCTTCTCTTTGTGAGTTCAGGTCCAGGCCATAGTATGCGACCAGCAGGTTTGAACAAACACAAGTTTGATTTATAGGCTTCTAACAACACACTCTACAACGTACTAGCAATATGCAACCACCAACAACAACACTGCTAGGAACCTAGGGATGGTCCGGGGGTGTGTTTATATGGGGGTGGATACAAGATGGCTGGACTGCTAGGTCAAGAACACCAGGGCAGAGGTTTGTAGGTTTGTGAAAATCCTCGCCTTAGGCAACCTAAGGACTACTGAGGCCAACTCCTAATTACTTCAAGTCTCAAACAGCAAGACTCTCCTTGACTGCCAACCTATTCCTTAACCAAGAACAGGAGGAACCTTTCCGCTTTTATCGGCACTAGCTCACTATAAGTGTCCAACTAGCGACCCAACACACTACAACAGAGCTTTTGTCTTTATCGGGGTGAAGGGCAAAGGAACTGACAAGTTATAGCCAAACTAGAGGTGGGGGCACTTAGTCCGTCTTCTTAGTGGGCTCAAGCCAACACACAATCCACCTAGCAAGTGATCCAACACACTATGACAGAGCTTCCGTCTTGTCGGGGTGAAGGCAAAGTCACTAGCGCAAATTGCAGCTGGGTCTCAAAGAGAACACCCTTGTTTTATATGTGGAGGTCTAGGACCAACAACACGAAATCCTCAACTTAGTCACTTGATGTTTCCAGAGTCCACAGTCTACTGATTCCAATATAAAGACTACTACAAGTGAAGTTTGGTATCAACCTCCACTAGCAGCCTGAGTCCACTAGCACCAGCTTCGTCCAAAGTCCTGGGGTGTATGTTCTTAGACCCTAGTCTGTTCTGTCTGTGCTCCCTTTTATACTACTAGGCTCGAGTTACATGTGAAAAGTGAGCTGAATAATACAATAAGCAATATTAGATGATAAGAAATACGGGCAGCCAATGAGATGACTGCTGTTTGGTTTTGGGACTGGTTTGGTATATGCCAGGTCAGCCTCGCTGACCAGCTAGTATTCAACCCTGGGTATATCAACTGATCCTCAGCCCTCCATCTATGCTGAGCACCACCCCCGGACCAACTGGCAATGTAGCCGGTGGTCTAGGTCATCTCTACTCTGTCAGAACGTCGATCTATTACATCTAGATGACACACTGTTGCGACCAACATCAAATGGTCATAGCTCGTTGGTCAGAACATCAATCAGCCCTCCGGTCATCAGTACAGGCTGTATGATTGTCCCTAGCTCCTTTCCAATGGCCTGCTTGCTATTCTGTTCACCCTAGCTGCCCAGATCGAGCCCTAGCCTCGTGTTGTCTCATCTCTTATGTTGTGGTATGTCTTTGTCAAAGCTCTAGCTGGTTGCTAGTCAGGTTGTTCTGCCTATCACCACCTAGTCGCTTATCTAGAGATTAGATAGTACCCACCGGGTACTGCACTGAGCTTTCTAGCTCAAGACATTGTCCCCTAGCTGTACTTCCATCGTAGATATCCGTCTGCTAGACCCTCGCTAGCTCTGTTGCCAGTCATCTCTGGACTACTAGAGTCTCCTAGATCATGTCTCATGAATGTATAGGCAGTGGTTTAATCCCTGGTTGTTTGTACACTCAGCTAGCAGCTAGCACGTCACACTAGTGTAGCCTCGCGCTACAGTCAGCAGTTAGGACTCACTCTGACTCTCCTTTATATCACCTAACAAGTGGTCTGCATACTAGCTGGTATGCTAGTAACAACAGAAGTGCTAGTTGCTTCCCGGTGTATAAATACTGGCCATAGGAAATCACAAAATTAGCCCTAGATGCCGCACATTTATGTTACGCCATTTCATCTCCCCTTCACTAAATCTCGACCGTCCCCAGTTGTTGCGCAGTGCCATTCACTTTGCAATGTCTAGTGGTCCCTCGGATGATATCTCCACCAGAACATTATAAATATTTTTGTGCCCATGTTATTTGACACCATTCATTGATCCAACCCCCTAGGACCCATTCTTGTCTCTCGAGTTATGTCTCGTGGCCTAGCTAGTTCAAATCCCCAATCGTACATCTGATCTAGATCCTAATTTTGACACACTAGGACCCATAGATTTGCAATCATAAACACCGATCATTGTTCTAGCAACAACCGGTACAGGAGACGTCACTAGGAGTGCTGTCTCATACTGCCCCTTTCTGGTACTTCACTCTGAACAGTTCCTAGCTCGCCTAATACTCTGTTCGACATTCCTAGGGTTGCTTGTCTGCTTCCTTAGAGTCTGAGGCCGTGCCAACTCTAATAAGGTTTACTATTTCCATATAAGGCTTAGTCCATGTCAGTGCTTCTTTTCGGAAACTTCCACTATTAATGTTTTGCCTTTATTCTAGGACCTCGAGCTCGCCGTCTGCAGCTCAAGCTGCCAACCTGCCGCGCATTTCATGACTTGGGGAAATCCGGGAGTTAAGGTGCGGTGAATTTTTTTATCTTCCCACTCAACTTCTTGTCTCTAGCTTTCATCTGCCAGTTCACTCGACTCGTCACCAGGCATTCTATCTCATTCCCACCGTGCATGCCACCGCGCACTCGTAGCTCAATCAACAAATGTTTGCCCATACCCAACTACGATTCCAGTCCCATGGCCTGAGGTCTTGGCCCGTTCCGGTAACAACAAAAAGAAGGTGTCCAGCCCAGCATCTACGGTTGTGGACGACAACCTCCCCAAATGCTTTGTCCCTGGTCGTACTATGCTCTCTACCGAGCCCGGCACCCTCACCTGGCTACACTTCGACAACCATGAATGCCGACCATTCTGCTGCTTATTTGATGCCACTGAAGTTGATGGTTAAATTTGCACAGGAAAGGGATTTTGTAAGACCTGATTTTTACTTTTTGAATTTGGGTCTCTCTGCCATTCCTCATACATTTTAGTGACACTGAGACCACAGAGAATTTGGATTTCTTGGTCACCAAAGAAGTCATGGCCACTGCTTACTCATTATACATCTCAAAGGAGGATCACGATAATACTAAATTTGCGACCAGAATAAAGAACATGATCTCGGCATTGTTAGCCCAACTTGCTCCATGATCAGAGCTCATGAGTTGATGGCCCAGCATACCTCACAATTAAGAAGCCTAAGCTCCATTGTGTGGTTCAAGAGTGGATTGTGTGAATTCAAAGTATCAGCATAACATAAGCTATATACTTACATAATCAGAGTTAGATGAGTCTCACTGGTTGGGAGATTCAAGATTTTCAGCACAATTTATGGTGAAAAATGCTGTTTGTTTTTCAGACATTTTTCACCGAAAAAAGTGGTGAAAAATTCAAATCTTTTTCACCTCTTTTGAGCTTCCTTTTGAATTTTTCACCTTGAACTCACAAAATAGGGAAAATGTTTTGAGTTTTTCACTACCTTTTTCGGTGAAAAATGTCTGAAGAACAAACAACATTTTCACCATAAATTGGTGCTGAAAACTTGAATCTCCCAACCAGTGTCTGTATATAAAGAATTTTGACTGATGTTTAATTCTGTACATGGCTGGAGCAAAGCTATGGCATATCTTGGTGTAGTCCAACCTGCAGCACCAAAAAAAGATAGTATTTCCGAAACAGAAATATGATGGGTGAGCTTGAGAAACCACAGATACTTATGCAAATGACTGGTTGCTAAAGTTTGTTCATTACATGGGACTTAAATACACTTGGATATAAAATTTTCTTGGGGCCTGATCTTAACAAGTGACATGCATTTGCTTGCTCCTGCTAATCACCCCTGTGGAGAAGTAATTGACCACCAGCTAGGCCCCAAGCTGTGAGGATCAAATTTGAGATAGGTTTGACCGCTAGTAGAGATGATTTGGACACAGGGAGGAATTAGGAGAGTGTAGTGAAGTTCAGGTGGGTACCAGAACAATCGGATGTCTGGGTATCCATGCAACCACAACCCAGCCATCCATCTGGGGAATCCACAAGTGAGAAAGTTGTTGAGATGTCAATCTATCCCAAATAGGCATTGCATCACTGGCGGGGGCCAGGGACATTGCTACCAGATAATTCTGCAGTATTAGCCCATATTTTTCCTGTGGTGGCATCCGAGATCCGGACAGTCTTGTCCCCAGAGTCAGACAGAATTTGTGCACCATTTGGTGAGAATGCCACAGAGGTGACATCATCGCTGTGCCCCTCCAGCTCCATCACCGCATTTCCTGTGGCTGCATCCCAGATCCGCGCAGTCTTGTCACCTGAGCCAGATACAATTTGTGCACCATTCGGTGAGAATGCCACAGAGTTGAACCCAATGACTATGCCCCTCCAGCTCGATCACCTCATTTCCTGTGGCTGCATCCCAGATCCGCACAGTCTTGTCAAATGAGCCAGATACAATTTGTGCACCATTCGGTGAATATGCCACAGAGGTGACCCGATGACTCTGCCCCTTCATCACCCTCATTTCCTGTGGCTGCAATCCCAGATCCGCACAGTCTTGTCACGTGAGCCAGATACAATTTGTGCACCATTTGGTGAGAATGCCACAGAGGTGACCTCATCACTGTGCCCCTCCAGCTTCATCACCTCATTTCCTGTGGCTGCATCCCAGATACGCACAGTCTTGTCACCTGAGCCAGATACAATTTGTGCACCATTTGGTGAGAATGCCACAGATTGGACCCAATGACTGGTGCCCCTCCAGCTTCATCACCTCATTTCCTGTGGCTGCATCCCAGATCCGCACAGTCTTGTCACGTGGAGCCAGATACAATTTGTGCACCATTCGGTGATAATGCCACAGAGGTGACCTCATCACTGTGCCCCTCCAGCTTCATCACCTCATTTTCCTGTGGCTGCATCCCAGATCCGCACAGTCACGTCATATGAGCCAGATACAATTTGTGCACCATTCGGTGAGAATGCCACAGAGTTGACCCAATGACTGTGCCCCTCCAGTTTCATCACACCTCATTTCCTGTGGCTGCATCCCAGATCCGCACAGTCTTGTCACGTGAGCCAGATACAATTTGTGCACCATTCGGTGAGAATGCCACAGATTGGACCCAATCACTGTGCCCATCCAGCGTCCATCACCTCATTCCTTGTGGCTGCATCCCAGATCCGCACAGTCTTGTCACGTGAGCCAGATACAATTTGTGCACCATTCAGTGAGAATGCCACAGATTGGACCCAATGACTGTGCCCCTCTAGCTTCATCACCTCATTTCCGGTGGCTGCATCCCAGATCCGCACAGTCTTGTCACGTGAGCCAGATACAATTTGTGCAACCATTTGGTGAGAATGCCACAGATTGGACCCAATGGACTGTGCCCCTCCAGCTTCATCACCCTCATTTCCTGTGGCTGCATCCCAGATCCTCACAGTCTTGTCATGTGAGCCAGATACAATTTGTGCACCATTCGGTGAGAATGCCACAGATTGAACCCGATTACTGTGCCCCTCCAGCTTCATCACCTCATTCCCTGTGGCTGCATCCCAGATATGCACAGTCTTGTCACATGAGCCAGATACAATTTGTGCACCATTCGGTGAGAATACCACAGATCGGACCCCGATCACTGTGCCCTCCAGCTTCATCCACCTCATTTCCTGTGGCTGCATCCCAGATCCATACAGTCTCGTCATCTGAGCCAGATACAATTTGTGCACCATTCGGTGAGAATGCCACAGATTGGACCCAATCACTGTGACCCTCCAGCTTCATCACCTCATTTCCTGTGGCTGCATCCCAGATCTGCACAGTCTCGTCATCTGAGCCAGATACAATTTGTGCACCATTTGGTGAGAATGCCACAGAGGTGACCTCATCACTGTGCCCCTCCAGCTTCATCACCTCATTTCCTGTGGCTGCATCCCAGATCCGCACAGTCACGTCATATGAGCCAGATACAATTTGTGCACCATTTGGTGAGAATGCCACAGAGGTGACCTCATCACTGTGCCCCTCCAGCTTCATCACCTCATGCCCAGTGACTGCATCCCAGATTCGCACTGTGTTGTCTTCAGAACCAGACACAATTTGTGTGCCATTTGGTGAGAATGCCACAGCAAAGACCTCACACTCATGAGTCAAACTCAATAGCTTTCCCTGTTGTGGGACACCTCTGCATTTTAAAGAAGGTAGCCGAGGGAAGTGTTTCTGCCACCTCACCAATCCAGGCTTGTCCCAAGCAAAGGCCAAGGCCAACTCTGTTGTAAGGCTACTAACATAGAGATGTGGAGTGGAGTTCATAGCCCCACTCTGGACAAAGGAAGACCCAAAGTCTCTGGCTAGCTGCCATGTATAGGTTTAGCTCTGCATTTGGAACCTAGTCTGTTGTGTAAGCAAATACTAATAACATCACAGTCACATCATTCACCTGCAATGCCCAAATGCGGGCCAGGTGGTATTGGAAGGCGGCAGTCCAACTTCAGCAAGTTCATTGCTTCCATCCAGAAAAGCACAGTCAAGCTGCAAAACTCAAGCAGCACTGTTGAGAGTTGTTGCACATCCTGAGGATCATGTACTGATATGAGATGTGCAGCCCAGTATTGACAAGCATAGCGAACATCACATCCAATGTTGGTTTCCACTCGTTCTGGTAGGCCCTTGTCATCTTCATCCAGGAGAAATGATGATGTGAGATTGCACATATTAAATTGCAGAGAGTTGGACATAATCACAAGACAGTCCCTTGTACGGCCTGCAAAGTAGGACCTCGCTTGGTTTGCATGCCCGGGAGATCGATGTGGATCAAGGATGAAGTCAGGGAAGGACTTGTGGAATGTGTAGATGCACTTGTCACGTGGAGACATATACATGACAGCATAGAACAATTCTAGACTGTTGTGAATGGCTATGGGATCAGGCTCTTCAGTAGCATCAACAACAAGTGCAGCAAGGTCAGATGTTCTGAGAGGCTGGCGAGTGGTGACCACACAATACAGCACACGCTTGGATATCTCCACTTCTGGTCCAACATCTGAAGTGCTTCAGCAAGGATGGCTTTGTATAGTGAGTCAATGAGGAGCTCATATTGACTGCCTGGGCTTGTTGCATTGTTGCCAGTTTTCTTCAACATGTCCAGTCGCTTTGCTTTTTGGTTGGGTGATAAGACAAGCTTGGGAGGGCAAAGGTATCGGACAATGGTTGAAGCATAAATGAAGAGTCCTCCAGAGTCAGAAGTGATGTGTTCTAGCTGCACAGGACGCAGATCAGTGAGTTCAGCTTCGAGAAACCGGTGAACATCCTGAGATGCCTCTTTTGGATCAATGTCCTCCATATGATAGACTGCCCTCTGGTCAATAGAACTGCATTCTTCTACAATTTGAGGATGAGGGCGACTAGTGACAAAAACCTTGAGTCCATGAAGCCCATTGGAACTGGAAACAGCCTGGATGAGTTTCTTGATTAGTTCAGAGCCTTGATCATTCTCAATTTCATCAAGAGCATCAATGACTATCAGTGTTGGCTTTGTGGGAAGCTGTGCTTCAGACTGGGATGCAATTGCTGAGGACCATGGCTGGACAAGGAGGCTGTCAACATGTCCATCTGTGATTGGAATCACAAGCTCAATGGGAATTTGCTCAATGAATTGAGCAAATGGTTTGCTGAGAACAAGGAGTTGGTTGGCAATGGTTGGAATGATTGATATACGGGACCGGGCCTTCTCATCATCACGAGAACAGAAGAATGATGCACCAAGGCAGCCTTCTTTCTGCCAGTACTCGCAGAGGGTGTACGCAACAGTTGACTTGCCAGTTCCAGCCATACCGCTAAGCCAAAAAATGGGTGAGCTGTTGTCACTGTTTGCCCACTGTTTCAGGCGGGATATCAGTGCTACACGTGTGTTCTCTGTGCAGGCCCGCCTGGCTGGAGCTTGGGTGCCTGCATCTGCATTGAACAGTGCTTTTGGAGCAAACCAGGGTGATAGCATAGTGTAGGCCTGGTACAAGCTTTTAGGGTGCTGAATCAGTACAAAGATGCATGACATACCTGACGAGAGGCTCCAGACATATTGTTGACATGTATTATGCCAGAGAAAATTGGGCCCTGTCCTAAGCCTCCTGTACCGCCCTGAGCACCGGTGCCACCAGAGCCACCTGTGCCCCCTGCACAATCATTGACTCATCCAATGATCAGAGTGCCATATGCCACATACCGTGGACTGCTCCAATGTGGACATGTCCGACTGGTCCTCCAGCCTGAGGATCTCTAGAGAACAGCGGGAGTGCTGCGTAGAACATGAGGACTTGAAACAACGCAAATTGCAATCCTGGTACTCACGATAAGCGGCTCCCCCCGTTGTAGGCTCAGATGGAAGCTCCGACTTTTTGTCCTTGTGTCTGCGAAAAAAATTCAAAAACTTGCTGCTCTTCTTTTGCTTTCTTTGGGGTGGCATGGTGGTGAGAGAAGGAAATGCTCGCGGAGGACAGCATCATGCAGGCTGTCACTCATCGCGGAAGCATTCCGCATGCTAGTAACCACACCCCTTGCACGAGGCATCATGCAGGCTGTCACTCATCACGGAGGTATTCCGCATGTTAACCATGCCGTGGAAGCCGCAAGAAGTTGAGTGTATAATTACTTTTCTTAATTTCTCCGTTAGTGCTTGAGTT
Organism: Mycena olivaceomarginata; assembly: GCA_029378375.1. Taxonomy (NCBI): domain Eukaryota; kingdom Fungi; phylum Basidiomycota; class Agaricomycetes; order Agaricales; family Mycenaceae; genus Mycena; species Mycena olivaceomarginata. The sequence goes on along the minus strand of JARKIC010000459.1, from coordinate 257,424 downwards.
GTCTATCCGCGAAAACGACGCTCAACAGGGACAGATTCGAGTTCAGTCGATTGTAGTACAACAGATCGGCCAACATTATTTGATTCCGAGAAATCCGTTGCGCGGTTGTGCCTTGGTCGTAGCGTGAAATGCCCGGGTTGTACGTCGTTCGCAAAGCAGCTCCTTGGACGCTTGAGGAACGGTGCGCATGGCCATTTTCCTGAAGACCCTTGAGTTGGCGCAGCTGCTTCAAGCCGGGCCGCGGCTCCGTCCTGCACAGTAGTGTTGCCGCGGCTCAGCTTGGCTTGGCTAGCCGATCAAGCCGAGCCTAAATTTAGCCGAGCCAAGCCAGCCGTTCCTAATCTCGTTGCGAAGCCCGTCCCGCCAAAAAAGAAGTAATTACAGCAACTTCGCCCCCCATTGTACCCGCTACGAGAACCATCACCCTCTCATATTGACGATTTTCGCGAATTTCCGGACAAACACGCTTCAGCCTATCATAACAGCAAGAATTTCAACAGTGCACCCATTCCCAGGACGTCGGAATTCAATCCCAACTTCCTGTCGACTGCCAACTACGGTAACCTGCTCTGCCCCTGTCCCGAACTTTCCGCGGCGCGCGCCTGCTCGGGCACTCGCACACAACGCTAGGAATTCCGGTCCAACTCGCCTCTGCGTCCCTTCTTTTAAATAACGCATGCACATGCTGCACCGACCAAACGCGCCAATTAATTTGTATTCCCCTCTTCCTTCTCTTCCAAAACACTACAATACGATACGATGCGATACGATAACAAGAACAAAAAACACACATGCGGTAATGACAGCGAGTCCGGGTCGGTGCGGGAGAGGTGGTGTGGTGTACCCAAGGAACGATAATATAACTATGTAGTCTGTCTGTCTATGTGTATGTGGTCGGAGGGACGCGTGTGTGCGCCCGGGTCGAGGACGGGTCCTCACGGATCCCCGCAGTGCTTCCACATCCGGACGTAGTCCCTGCACATCCGTCCATCAGTTTAACACCGAAGTAGGGCAGAAGGAGAAGGAGCACTCACACACCCAACCCCCGCTCCTTTGGGTCTTCCGGCCAGGTGGGCAGCCACTGCGCCTTGTTCTTGATAAAGTCCACCATGGGGTCTGTGTGCATGCGTCAGCACGAAGGGAGGGAGAGGGAGAGGAAGGAGGACTTACTCCCCGCGTGATTCAGCCACGGCTTGTCGCCCTGCCCGTCCGGGAACCACCCGTTCGTGCCGCCGACGGCGACGTTCATGATCAGGTAGAAGTCTACATGCCCAAAACCCATCAGCCCTCCCCACCATGATATAACATAGTAATAATGAGAACGAACCCTGATCAAACGGCGCGGCGTTCCCGCCGGTGCCGTTCACACCCGGCACGCCCGCGGTCCACGGGTCCTTGAGCGCCTCGGCCTTGCCGTTCGCGTCGAGCGTCGTCTCGGGGAACTGCCCGCGCTTCCAGAAGGGCTGGTTGAAGCGGATGTCGAGCAGCGTGTGCAGGCGCGAGTCGACGGAGATGCGCAGCCAGCTGGGTGTTGCGATGTGATTAGTTACAATGGAATTTTCGTTTGAAAGCAGAGGAAGGAAGCGCAGAACGCACCTCTCGGTCCACTCGAGCGTGTACGTGTGCCACCCGGCGGTGAAGGGCACGCGGCGGTCGGTCCACCACGAGTACGTCTTTTCGACGGCGTTGAGCGCGGGGTTCGGGCCCCAGTTGAGCGCGCCTTGGACGTAGTTCGAGCCGCTGCGGGTTGGATGGAGAGTTAGAGATTGTAGCATTATCAACAAGGAATAAGGGAAAGCAGGGTCCCGAGACTTGAGTCAAGGAAGGCAGAGCAAGCGGAGCGAACAGGACCCCCCACTCGTCCCGTCCCAGAAACAGTCCACTCCCTCCCATTGAATTAATAACTCACCGATTCGTATACCGGATCCCATTTCCTCTACTCTCGACCATGTCGATCTCGCCGCTGCGCGGCCAGGAGCCGTACGTGCTGTTCACGGGCAGGAGCCAGATCGCGGGCCAGAGCTGCACGCGGGCGTTGTCAGTAAAAATAAAAATAAACGCAAAGACGCTAAGACCCACCCAATCGCCCTTTGGCATCTTCGCGCGCACCTCGACCTTGCCGTAGCGCAGGCTGCCCTTGCCCTTGCCGCCGTTGGCGGCCTCGTCGGCGGCGGAGCCGCGCGCGCTGAGGAGGGTGCTGATGCGCGCGGACTGGACGGGGTTGATGAGGGTGCCGGCGGTGGAGTTGGAGGTGCGCGAGCAGGCGGTGTAGTACCCCGCGTAGTCGAATCTGCGCCCAAGTCACAATATAATCAGCATCAGACCAGGGGGGATATAAAAAAAAGGCACGCACTCGCCCGTTGCGGGATCGAAGCCCGCGTTCGGCGCGGTCGTGTTGAACGTGCAGTCGGTGCTGTTGTACGTCGTGCCGTCCGCGAACGGCGCGCCCTCGTTCGTGAGGGTCGGAACGAGGTACAGCTTGCCGTCGAGGAGGAACGAGTTGTTCGAGGACGCGGTGGTCATCTCGAACTGGCCGTTCCCGAACCCGTCCATCTGCACCTCGCGCAGCCACCGCCCCGCCGTTGCCGTGCCGCCGCTGCCGAACACCGCCGCATCGTCGCCGCTGTTGAACTCGTCCTCGAACACGAGGCAGAGGGGGCGCGCGGTCGAGGCGGACGGTGCTGTAGGCGAAGTACGACTGGACGCCGCCGAGGGAGGCGCCGGCGAAGAGGAGGGCCCAGGTGAGGTAGTAGGAGACGGTCGCGCGGGGGTTGGGGTTTTTGGTCCAGAGCTTGGGGACGGCGGTGTAGGGCGCCGCACCCTGCGGGAGGGCGGTGGAGGCCATGCGTTCGGCGGTGCCGCTGGGGGACGGGCGCATCGAGGGTGGTGACGCGAGACGGATTTAGCTGAGACACCGTGGCAAGAGCCGGTGGGAAAGGGTCATTTCCATCAGATACGCTGGTTTCGACAGGTGCAGGACGTTCTGGACTGGGCGGGAGGCAATGGTCGTGTTTGGCTGTGGACTTGCATTGGCCAAACATGGCCAACACTGACGTCAAGCTTTTGAGATTGGTCCCCACATCAAACCCATGGCAACATCAAAACGTGACCTCCGGGGCTCCGAAAGTTGTGGCAAGCTGTTTGGCCGTCACATTTGCTTCCTTCCTCTGTACCACCACCCCGCCACTGTGCCGCCCGACCCACCTCTTGTACATGCAAGATCATGCACCTTTCCAACATGCCGCATTCTCCCCCCACCACCTATGTATCCTGGCATGACGCCCGCGCTGTGCGTCGTGATGTGCATCGTGATGGTAATACAACATGTGATGTTTGGGTGGCATTCCGCGCTACTGTACTATTTCGACCAAGTGTTCACTATTTTTAGATTTCCGTCAACCAAGGTGGCCGATAAATTTTCTTTTGAATTAGAGGCTATTTGTTGTCAGTTTTGTATTTCAAATTTTAAGCAGCAATTTAAAAAAAACTGGCGCTCCACTCCATTCTCACACTGCCATTTCGGCAATACACTGAAGCTGATATCCTTCAAAAGAGCACCTCCCGATGTGATTTTTGGGGTGCAAAAATGTGTCCTGATCTGTGCAGAGTTGTGGATTCCCTTGCATGCCCAGAAACATCCGCTTTCGTGTCCATTGTGGCTTCAAAATCCAGTAATGTTTCCGAATTCGGACCGGGCTCCACACCTCCGCTCGCTTAAGTTCTTCAAGATCAGAGGCCCCAAATTTTAAAGAAATTGATTTAAAAAGTGGTTTCAAATAGCCTCTATTATAGTGAATTTTAGGCAAATCAAAAAAATTGGGTGTCACCATCACCTGAACACTTGGTCAAAATAGTACAGTACTACGGCCGTGCCTCAGTCTATAAACCTACCCACCCCGCTTATAAATCCCCATATTCCACTGGCGCATCCTGATGCATCTCGACACACCCTCTTCCTTGGCAGGATCCTACTTCGCTACCTATTTGTAACATCCACAAGAGGCTGGTCGGCTGCTTTGCGGCCTCCCAACCTCTTTTGTGAGATTATTTCCCATCTGTTTGCAAAGGGTCATGATTTCATGCGTGACTGACTTCAGTTGAGTGGAATTGAATTGATAAGTGCTTGGGGAATTGCAGAGCGGTCTGTTTTAAAGGCTGCAGTCAAGTTCAGAATTTTATCCCCCGCCTATCCTTCAAAGCAAGGGCGGAATTGATGAGGTTGCAAGAAATTCAAGTCACTGGTGCCTGGCGCTTAAATTAGCGCCTCGGAAACTATAACGTGAGCAAAAAAAAACAGAATTTGGCATTGTGTACACTTTTATAGGCGGGCCCGTGCTTGAAGTTGATCATGGGGCCAAAAGCCCCGAGAAAGTGCCGTTTATTGAGCGCTTCCAAAGGTCTGGACCCAGCGCTTCAAAGCCTCGGGCCTGATCTCCCAAAAGCGGAGTTTAAAAGGCTTCAGACAGACATGGATAATTTTATAAAGAGGGAGATGTACCTGTGGTAATTTTCTTAATAGATACTTATCTCCCTTCATAAATATTGTGAATTTGTTTCAGGCTGGTTTTACTGAACCTGCTCAGATTACTTTGCCACTTGCGACCATGTGCGAGGAAATATTTCGGCGATGGAAGTACTTGTCTTGCATTGTCTTCCGGAGGCCCGGGAGATCACGTGAGTCAATTGCCATATACAGAATGATCTGTGGGGACAAATCTTGCGATCTCTGACGTCAGTAGTTCACCGGTGAGTTCACCAGTTCACCGGTGAACCGTTCACCGCGGTGAACTTTCTCATTCAGATATGTTCTTAACATGTATACGTCAGGGTATTTAGATTATACAACACTAGCAACAACCTGAGCCATTTATCTAAATTGTGCGAAGGCTAGCATCCATACAATGTCATGGGTATATTCAGATCTGCAGTGATGTGAGTCAGCCAAACAGTACATAGGAGGGTGGACAAACAACAGCTGCGATGAAGGTGTCATGAAAGACCACTGCCAACCAGTTAATGGCAGAAAGACCTGAGCGGCTGATCCGTACCTAAGGGACAACTCAAGGCTGAAGTGGCGCAGTGCGTGTCAACTCATGTGCAGAGGATGTCAAAGAAGACAGCGGCAATGATGTGTGCGGCCGTCCCGAGGACCCGAATGATGTTGTAACTAGTACCCAAGAGAACAACAGTAAGTGGCACGCAATTGCGGAAGGACATGATGAACATACATTGCGCGCCTGGCCGATTGACCATGACGGGATATGGAAAATCTCCAACACCTGCTGTGCATAATTTAGGGCTTACCTGGCAGTGTGTGGACCTGAGATAGACTCTACGTGAGATCAGGTCTCTCTGCCAGTCAGTCAGTTTCATTGGCAGGGAGTGGCGTTTTCAATTTGTCCAAAATTGTCCCGATGGTGCTGGGCCTTTCGGGGAATGGCGATTTGAGTACCAGGGAAAGACGGAGGGAATAGGTCTGCAGAGAAGACGCCGAAGACGAGCGCGAGCAGTAAAGCTAGAAAGTGTTGGCAGTATGATGTAAGTACAGCCTACCTGATTGTATGCCCCAATCTGTCCATGCTCTGACCACACATCATTTGTCCAAAGAAACCTGCAGGCAGGGTGTAGGGTACAATATAAGTCCACCATGAGGCAACCCAGGAGTGAGGGGAAGGAGGGTAAGGAAGCATGGGCCAAGATTTGCACTGGAAGATGGAGGGAAAGGAAGAAAGGTGGGATCAAAACCAACCACCTTGACATATCACGGGTCGCGTTTTCGTGTTTCATTGCCATCTTGTCACCATTGGCCATCGGAGTCATGGTCACCTCAGGCTTCCCTTTTGGGTACCCATAGGCAGCTGAATTAAAGAGGTGTGGGTGCAGGCAGGCAGAATAAAAGGGGTGCGGGTGGCAGGCATTGTCAGCAATGGCCTCTGGGTCGGCTAAACAACGAGTAACCCGACGAGAACCCAACCAGGATAAACCCAATAGACGCTAGCAGCTCATGTGTTCCCCGAGCAGTAGGACCAGTCGTACGGCGTCCTCCCTAGGAGGCCGTATGTCGTAGGTCGGGATGCGAGGCGGAACCCGGAACAAGTCGAAGAGGGTGTGATATCCACTCAGGTATACAACCCGGGGTGTGGATACAACCCGTAGTACAAGGTGGAGGAAGCGGGGCAGGGTGGAGACAATGCCTATGTCAAGCCAAGGTAGAAGCCTGAGATTAGACGAGGTAGAATCTACTGTACATGGAGATTCTACCGTGCTTATATAGGCTTCTAATAAATTAAAGCGATCGCGGTCAATCGCGATCAGTTCCTGTACCGTAGCATTAAGGAGTGTTAATGCTGATACTCCTGGACTCCTCTGTGTTGGTTTCCGTGGTGTCGGTATACCTAGGAGACCCAATGTTCAGGTTTCCTAGTCCTAAGTGCCATCGTATCCAGTGGTTCAAACCCCGATTGGGTTTGCAACCACTCCTGTACTTCGTGTACTCTTCTCTGTCATCTGTGGTGTGTCCGGGGACTAGGATCCGTCTGTACGGGTTCCTAGTCCCTAACGTCTTCTGTATCCCGTCGCGCAGAGTTTGCGGCTTTAGAATCCGAGGCCGGGTTTCAACCATGAGAAGGTCACGTGGTGGCGTCATGAGAGTCCTGTGCTGCTAAGACGTGTCTGTATCCATACAGACACGTCGCGCGAAAAAGTAGAACCCGGGTGATTCATGACAGGCATGCAGAATGGGTGTGGGTGGGCAGGTGTGCAGAATGGTACAGGTGGGAGGCATGGAATGGGTGCAGGTTGCAGGGACCTAGAGTACATGCAGGTGGCAGGCACATGGAATGGGTGTGGGTGGCAGGCACGTGGAATGGGTGCAGATGGGTGGATGGCAGGCATGGAGAGCAGGTGTAAGTGTGCAGAATAAAAGGGGGAGTGAGGGGGTGGTTGGCAGGTGTGCAGAATGGGTGCAGGTGCAAGCATGAGGAATAAAAGGGGGCATATATGGGTGTGTGGAATGGGTGTGGGTGTAAAGATGATTTCTGGCTAGAATAATAGCCTCAAAAGACAGCTTTCAGGATCACTGTGAACAGTGCAAAACAGCCCAGAAATGAGCTCAAAAAACTTTTTTCGGTGGGACTGGTGTAACAAGGCGATGTCGGCTAGATAGCGGTTGGCTAGATAGTCGGCAAAGAGTCTTGGTACATGGTTGGGTTTTGAGCGAAGTGTTGAGGCGAGCGAGGTAAGTGGCGTAAGTCGTAGATTCACTGAGCCATCGACTACAGACATAGGACAATATATATAGTAGGTAATTGGAAAAAAAGAGAGTGTTTACGATCGTGGTAGTAAAGGGAAAGAGTGCGGTATATCAAGTAGCGCACAACTTTGGTTGGAGACATCACAAAGACACATGGTAGGGAACGGAGGTGGTGATGAAACGTTGGAGGAAGGAGTGGGGTATGGAAAAATAATGAGGTGCACAGCGCACCATTACATCTGCCCTCCAGGCCGTCGAATATGGCGGGTTCCACTAGGTCATCACAGTGTCACCAGAACTTCCTCCGGTGGCAGTGCCAGCAGTGGTGGCAGCAGCGGCGGCGGTGGCGGCATCAGCAGCGGCAGCGGTATCGTCGAGCGCCTTGCGTTTACTGGCAAACTTGGCCTTGGCCTCTTTCGTGTTGAGGAGTGCGTGGCCAAGCTTCTTTCCACGCTTCTTCTCCGCACGCTGCCTCACCCAACGGACTGAGCGACGCAACTCTTCCTCAGTGTTCTTGTAATAGAATGAGCTAACGGCCACCATCCCAGGTGCGAGGTAATTATCCATGATCTCATGATCATTGATGCAAAACGAGGCCGGATCAGCGGGGAGGAGAGTGTCGGGGTAAACCAGCCGCGAGGCGAACTCGCATTCCTCGAGATAGGCCCAGCCCAGACCCGAATTGTCGTGGTTGTTCATATGCTGGGCGAAATTGTTGTAATACGCCGGCACATAAGCCGGCATGCCCTCCGCGAAGATAAGTGTCACATTGAAATCCTGGATGAGGGTAGCGGGGATGATCTCGTCGTGAAGACCTGGCACAGTGAAGAGGAAATGGGTCGCGGAAAGACACCTAATCGCGTGGTGATCCTTGTTGAAGCGCATGAGCTCAGGGCACAGCTCCTTGTCCGAAGGTAGATTGTAGAAGATCGATTCGTGGCCAAAGGAAGGTTGGGGCTTGGGCGGCATGGTGAACGGAATTGATGTGGAAGGTGAAGGCGATAAAGCGGAAGTAGAAGTGGGAGTGGTAATGGAAGTGGAAGCAGGCATAGAATTGAAGACCTCGGCGAGGGGCTCACCAAATTTATACGCCCAAAGGAATTCCATAATTGAACTGATCATGAATTCCTCCTCAACAGGGGGCTTCCCCAATCCATACGGCAACTCCTTGACGTTGGACACGCCCACGGCTTCAAGATACTCCTCGAAAGCCTGTAACTTTTTAGCCTGAGTGTATGGCATCCAGCTTTTAGCACCAGATTTCCACAAGACTTCAAATAAAGCCTTTGAAAAGCGCCCGTGGTGGCTAACAATCCAGTCCACAGCCCACTCGTTGGTCTCGTTGTCCAGAGAAATGCCAAGCTGGCAATCAAGTCGACCAGGAAATTATCGATCATCGTTAGGGATGTGGATCCGCAGCAGAGATGAGTGAAACACGTTGTGGACACCCCTCTGCTTCATGTTGGCTGGCAAGTCCAGCTGGAACGAGCTATTGCCAAAGTCCCAAATAATGGAGTAAGGCCCGACGAATTTCGGGATCAGCTTACGTGCGAGACCTTTCTTGAAGGTGAAGTTCTTCGAGGAAAGGTATACAAGATCACCTTGTTCAAACGGCACGGATTGCTGTTTGCGATTGGTGTTGCGTGTCTGTTTGACACGGACAGCAATTAAACTGTCATGGGCTGCCATGATTGCGACGTGTCGTTGGAGCGCAAAGTTTGCGACTCCTGGGAACTCACGAGTACGGTCCGAATTCCACAACAGTGAGCGAGGCATGCGCCCGTTGTTCAGGAAGAAAGGAGAGTATCCTGTGGACTCCGAACAAGCGGAGTTCAGAGCGAACTTGATAGCAGGAAGTTTGCTTACCCAGTCCTTCTGCTTCACCCCTATGCACTGTCTGAGCATCTGGGTCACCGTGCGGTTCGCTCGCTCGGTTCCACCGTCGGTTTCGGGGTGGTAAGCGCTAGAAATCTTGAGCTTGACACCGATGAGTTCATGCAGGCGCTTCCAGAATACACTGGTAAAGAGTGAGTCACAATTACTGACGATGGATTTGGGAAGCCCATGAATCTTGTAGATATGCTCAAACATGAGCTCGGCCATTTGGCGTGCAGTGTAATTGATATGGGCAGGGATAACACGAGGGAATTGAAAACCCCATCACGGTTCTTGGATTCCGGTAGCGGACCGACGAAATCCACACCAACTGATTCCATGGTTCAGCCAGCGGGTTAAGCGAATGCAGAAGACCGTAAGGCTTCTGATTGCTCAGCTTGCTTTGTTTGCAAGTGGGACCGGACTCACAGAAACTCCTGGTATCATCGACCATATCTTTCCACCAGAAGTGGTCTTTCAGGTAGTCCAGAGATTTGCGCAACCCGAGGAACCCTAACTAAACCCTTGGGGCTCGGACCCAAACGCTTCTGGTGCATTGGCCTCTCTTGTAGCCCGAGTCATTGAACGGGTCACCCTGTCGCTTGACATTGCCATCGCCTCCATGCCTGTTCTCACAGGCATGGAGATTGAATTAATGTTCAAGTCATTGTTGTCAATGACATCGTGATAGGTATACTCCGACCAGGCACGGAGTGTCCCCGGTGCTTCATTCGAGTACATCCAAGACAGAGCGTCAGTGAGAGTGTTCTCGCTACCAGGTATGTATTTAACTTCGAAATCAAAGCTAGAATTTTTTTCAATCCAGTGTGCCTGTCTGCCCGACAGGTTCTTTTGATTTACCAGGTGAATAAGGCCTTTATGGTCTGTTACCCAGGTGAATTTACATCCTTGTAGGATGTCCTGATGTCTAAGCATCGACTCTATCCCGGCAAGCATTTCGATTTCATGGACAGGGTAATTCTGCTGAGCTGAACTCAGTTTAGCAGAGAAGAATGCCGCAATCTTGGCAGTCTTCCAGTCCGCTCCCTGGCAAACGATGCCAGAGATGCCAGAGCTGCACCCATCCATTACGAGCCAGATCAGCGGGGCCCCTGGTGAGTAATCCAGTGGCACTTGATGGTGGTCGCGAGACTGATCCACCAAGGCTTTAATATCTTCGAAAGCGCGCTGTTGCGTGTACCCCCACCAGAAGGGAACCAAGTCGCTCATCAACTCGTGGAGGATACCCAGGGGAATATGAACCTCAGGGACATCCCCACCAAGGTAAGTCACCGAACCGAGGAATCCGCGAAGCCAGTCATGATTCGTCGGTGTTCCCAGTTTACGACTACGTCAACCTTGTGGGGGTCCATTCAGATTCCCTTGTTGTCCACAACTTGACCGAGCATGCTCAGCTCATCCCTGAGCAGCTGCATTTTGCTCGCACTCAAGTACAGAATCTCTCGTTCCAGTACGTCAATAACCATCTTGACATGCTTGATGTGATCCTCAAGCGTATCCGAATAGATAATTATATGATCCAGATAAACATCCATGAAGCGGCCGATGTATTGGCCGAACAAGTAATTCATGAGTGACTGGTATGTTGCCGGTGCATTGCAGTCGTCCTGCTGGAGTACGAGACTGACCATTTTTCCATCAGGCCTGCTTATGGCTGTACATGGAACATGCTCAGGTATGACACAAATCTGTTCGTACGCATCCTGCCCGTCAATCAAGGAACGAAGTTTACAGCACGACACACGGTGTAAGATTCCTTCCATGTCAGGCAACGGAGACGTCATCTTCCACGCTTCCACGTGTTTGCGTTGCACGCTCGTAAGTCGACGACGACATGCAACTTGGGAGGCGAGGTTTTAACCTTGGGAATCAACAGCATCGGAGCAGTATTGCCCGAGTTTGTGACTTGCCAACGGCCAGCCTTCAAGTAAGTCTGCCACTTCTGATCCCATTGTTTCCTTAGCGCTTTGGGACACCTAGAAGGGCGCCAAGGATAGATTTTATTCTCATCAATCAACGGGATAGTGTGGTTAATATCTTGCAATGGAGGTAAGCCCGTTTTCGCTGCTGTTTTGCATATCAGCTTCGCATATTCTAGAAGCTCATCTCGAGCGGCTTATAGGCGGTCTTCAGCGATGCCAGCTGCACCAGTGAATAGGCGAGCGGTTGAAACTCCTTCAAGAGGAACCGAGTTAGCACTTCCGATGCAAACACGCGCAGGGTTCAAGCCAATGCTCACCTTGTGTTAGAACAACCATGCTGTACCCAAAATCATGTCGTATCCGCACCCACCCGCCGCCATACCTGTATAGCTGTTCCCTCCCTGCCGTGCTGCACCTCCTGCGCCTCTTTCGTGTCTGCCCTCTGGCTGAGGACGGAGCTGGGGTGAGACGGCGCTGTGGGGGATGCAGGGTGCAGGTGGGGCAGGCGGGGAGAACACGTTGCGTGGGGGTGCAGGTGCGGCGATCCGAGCTGGGTGGAGCGGACGTGTGGCGATGATGTGTGCAGGTGCAGCTCTCATGCACACCCTTGCCAGGCTGATGGTGCCGTGCAGGTTGGCAGGGTGCAGGTGTGATGAGGCAAGCTGAACGGGGGGCAACCCAGCACACATGTGGGGCGAGATGGGCATGCGCGGGTCGGTGTTGACATTCACGCACAGCATTGGGCTCAGCATTGGGAAGGAGAGCGGGGTGTTCCTGGCCCCGCTTGCACTTGGGCTATGTGAATCAGGCGAGAGCGAGTGCAAATATTCGGAGCCGGAGCGAGACTCAGGGACGGTGGGGAGGGGTGTTGGGAAGTACATCGGCATGAGGGTGTAGGGCTTGATACTCGGCTCTGGGGGGAAGAAGCGGACGCAGACGCAGCGGGAGACAACTTGGAGTTTGGGGAAGCGGAGGAGGAGGCAGAAGACTGAGACTGAGAGCCGCTAGCGCTGGTGAGCGTGGGGTCAATGGGGATGGGGACAGTGTTCATGCTGGGCAGTGGTGTTCGCATGGATGTCACCCCAGGACATCAGCATGGCCATCAGTCCCCTGTCGAGCGAGTTGAAGCTGCCCAGGTGCGAGTGCGCGTGCACGTGCAGCCCCCACTTGGAGTTGCGGTGTAGCAGCGTCTGCCTGATGCACAATGTGCTTGTCTTGAATGTCATGTCCAGTATCACCACCTGCCTCCGTTTGCCCAGACAGCTCAACTTGGACCTGTGCAAGCTCACCGTGAACCTTGGTCTGTTGTTCTCTTTAATTCCACAGCTCGCCATCCTGATTCCCCAACCAGCTCGTCGAGAACATGGACGAGATCTGCATCGACGACAAGGCACTATACGACATCTGCTTCCGCACGCTCAAGCTCTCGACACCGACGTACAGCGATCTCAACAACCTCGTCAGTGTCGTCATGTCCGGCATCACGACATGCCTGCGCTTCCCCAGGCAGCTCAACTCGGACCTGCGCAAGCTCACAGTCAACATGGTGCCCTTCCCGTGTCTGCACTTCTTCATGACGAACTTTGCGCTGCTCACTGTGCGTGGCAGCTCGCAGTACTGCGCTGTCTTCATCCCCGAGCTCAGCACACAGATGTTCGACGCCAAGAACATAATGGCTGCGTCTGACCCGCGGCACGGGCGCTACCTCACCGTTGTGGCCATCTTCCGCGGCAAGGTCGCGATGAAGGAGGTCGAGGAGCAGATGCAGAACATGCAGAACAAGAACTCAGTGTACTTTGTCGAGTGGATCCTGAACAATGTGCTGACGGCGCACTGTGATATCCCACCGCCAGGCGTGAAGATGACGGTGACGTTTATTGAAAACTCAACGGCAATACAGGAGCTGTTCAAGCGTGTGAGCGATCAGTTCACAGTCATGTTCGAACGGAAGGTGTTCTTGCATTGGTATACGCAGGAGGGCATGGACGAGATGGAGGTATGTGCTGTTTGCGTGCGATGATGATGTGTGCAGTGCTGAAGTTTCCTGCCAGCTCATTGAGGCTAAGTCCAACATGCAGGATCTGGTCGTCAAGTACCAGCAGTACCAGGATGCGATGTACATTTATTTCCTCCCTCTTTTCTGTCGCCAGTGGCTGAGACACCCATCCAGCGTCGAGGAAGAGGGCGAGTACGGGGAGGAGCTCCCTGTTGAGGAGGACCAGTAAATTGCTTATCCCATCTCGATCATTCTCTGAGAAGTTCTACTCTACAGCAACTTGTTATTGCATGTCGTGCACTTGTTCCATGCTCTCAGGCTGTGGTAAATCAAAAGAGGTTGAGGTAGTTCGAGCGAATAGAGGTTGAAATCTGCTAAAGCCCAAAAACAAGTACATAAACTGCACGTCTGTTCTTCATATATAAAAGCTTGCTTAGTGTAGTGGTTTTGTGTCCCGGCATAAGTCACGTGATGTACATCTGAGGTCAAGTGTTCAAATCCCGGAGTCAATAAATAATTTAGTGTAGTAAGTAACTCAGTCAGTAAAAATGTAACGGTAAGTACTGCAGTCAGTAGAAATCTAATGGTTAGTAAACATGTAATAGTAAGTAAACAAGTTGATAGAAACCTACTGGTCAGTATCCAAGTCAGCAAAATGTAACAGTCAAGTGAAAGAAGAAGTTGATGTATCAGATGGGCAAGCAAGGAGTGTAATAACAAGATAACTTTTTCGTTGTGAGGGAGGCCTCTTCTTAAAAGGTCTGATAAGACATGATAAGATCAGCCATCTTATCAGAGCATCTGATCTTATTATGCTTGACTTTTCTTATAAGCGTCTAATCGTGCCGGCTGATCTTGCCGCCTTATAAGGCCTGATAAGGCCTTGTCATGGATTTTAGAAATTTCCGACATATCTTGTGCAGGTCCTGAGACCCCAAGGGGCTGATTACCCGAAAAGTGTCAGGTCCCTCCTGGTCCTCGGGCTCTCGGAGAACGTGTTCAATGGTTACTTGTGTGAAGTCAGGTACGTTTCGGCTAACGTCCCGAAAATATTGCTGAACTGCGTCAGCCAATATTTCTTCAATAGGGAAATGGTGAATCGGCAGGGCCCGAGGATATTCGATCCCCAGGTTCTCGGCCTGAATCCGTGCGTACCATTCCACCAAATGGAATGCGGGTGAACCGGAGGTATTCCATAGGTAAGGGTGTTGCCCATTCAAACCATGAATCTTTGATCACATAGCATTCCGTACTCGCGCGCAGAACTCTAAACCGGCGAGTGACTTCGCGTTCATCTGTCCAAGGAATCCGATCATCTCCCAGATAGAGTTTGAGGAATTCAAGGAGAGCTGCGACAGTATCTCCGAGTATATCCCCAAGACGATAGGTCCTAGGCGGGGGATCTGGGCGCTGTGCCAATGGCGGGAGTCCTTCCGAAACATGCGCCCAATATTTGAGGCGATCTGCGAAGATATCGCCGCTGTCTCCGAGGAGAACAAGGTGAGTTCGATCCCAAACATCGGATGCCTCATCTGAGGAATCATCCACCGACTGTAGGTTCGGCATTGAGTCGCAAGTCGAGCTGTGCTCAGAATCTGAGTCGCTTACCGACTGTAGGTCTGGTATCGAGGACTCAGATTCAGACGAATCACTAACGGTCTGTAACCCTGGTATGGAAGACCCAGTATCACAAGAGTCGCCTCGAGACTCGTCTAATGCCTTCATCAGGTCGAAGCTAGAGTTCTCCGAGTTGTACTTGAGAACCGCTTCTTCATACCAGCTAAAAACATCGAATTCTGGATCAAGTAAGAGCGATCGGGGCAGCCACACGGAAGTGGCCATATCTCAATCCGAGATGAGTATTCCTTCTTGGCCTACATGGAACTCTAATCGATCCTCAGGCGCGTTCAGGTACGAGTTTAGGAGCATGCTAATGGCCTGAGCCTGGGCATCTCCTATCTCTTGCAGGTAGTGTTCCTCACTTTGAGGGGCTTCGGAATGGAGCCCGTATTGGATTGCGCGTCTCTGTGCATATCACAATTGCAATACGGGCATGAAGTCTGGATCTTTCAACAGGTCGCTGTCGAAGGTGAGATCCTCCAAGAACTTGCTGTCAATAATGACGTTTTTTGCTCTTTGTTATCCAGAAGATACTGAAACACTTCTTAGGAACCTGCAGGCCCGAATTGCCAGGGTACAGTTGTGCCTCCTGCAGCATAGTCTTCATTCGGAGTGCGTAAAGATCCCCTATGGAATCTTCCTCTTCGTCACTTTCATCCGAGGAAGTAAGGTCTGATTCAGACGGAACAACGTTGAACTCGTTTTCAGAGTCGAAAATTTGTTCTAGGGGTTCCCAGTCCTCCTCGACTCTGCTCAGGACGTCGGCGAAACGAATCAATCCCACAGGCAGTGTGTCGAGCACCTCCGTGCTCTCGTACAGTGCGCTGCGGGAGGCTGAGCCCGAAGGTATGACCACGGCATGGTACTAATACCCGGTGGCTTACCTTTCTTCTTCGAAGGTACATTGTTGCTCTTAGGGCAATTGCGCGACATGTGGTTTGGTTCACCACAGTTGAAGCACAATCCCTTGGCCAGCATCTCGTTTCGTCGCACGGCAGACATGATATGATCACTAGTGTTGCTGCGACTCGTGACTCCAGCCCATCAAGTCGACTTGAGGTCATCAACTTGAGTCGAGTTGAGTTGAGTCATTGGTGTGACTTGGTCCGACTTCGGAGTCTAGGCAAGTTGACCTCTTCGACTTGGAGTCGACTTGGAGTCGTTCAGGTGGGTAGGGATCCAAAATGGGTTGTAGGCACTCGGGAACAGACCTCCATTGATGCCTAGAATGTAGAAAACCTCAAAAAATAACCCAGGTCAAATTTCTGGTCTCAGGCGATATAATTTCGAGGTATTCCGAAAGGTGTTGTCAGTCTTGTGCCAGACCATTGATAATTCAAGGAAATCCCATCTTTCAAAGTTTGTCAAATGGAGCCTCTATACCTCGCAAGAAGGACAAATATCGTACCACCATACCCCTCTGAGGTAAACCCAACCTCAATCGACCCTGTCTATGTTGCCAGGAGCCTCAAAAATACACATCTAAAAAGTTCCGACTCCATTGACTTGAGTCGACTTGAGTCGACTTCAAGTGACTCGGAGGGACAAAGTCGAGTCGAGTCGAGTCGAACCTTGTTTCAAGTCGACTTCGTGAGTTGTGACTCGACTTTTTGAGTCACGGCAACACTAATGATCACCATATCCTGTCGCATTGTTCTGACCTTTCTTGTCAGGAATTCTGGCCGTGGATGTGCGTAGTACTTCACTGCGAGGTTGTTGGGAGGTGTAGCGCCCTCCACGACCTCTGCCGTGCCCGGCGCGAGGTACTACCATGAGAGCTACTCCCATGGTTCTCGTTTGTCTTCGACTGAGATCTGTTGAAACACTGACTATGGGGCTGGCGGTGAAATAACCACAAACCAAACCTTGTAAACGAATACGTGGTTTGATAATGCAACTACAACAACTCAAACACGATAGTCCTCGTGCAAGTTCGGGGTTCCAATCCAGTATAGATTGTGGCAATTTGAACTTTAATTCTCTTTGAGAAGCAAGACTTTACAGGTCTACAAGTCGTATAGATAAAACTTGCTCGAATCCGTTCTAGGCGCAATCGCGGATAGACAGACGAGATTTTATGTTCAACGGTTTTGTATAATGTGGGTCTAGTTTTGGAGATAGTACTCCGATGCGTAAAGCAAGTGATTCTTTATGAATCCCAATTCCAATAGTATCCGCGATTGCTAATCCTTGCGAGATTACAACCAATTGTCAAGTCCAATCTGTTTCCTTATATTCCACGTGTCCGTTCTGTTTATCCAATATGTCCACGCGTCGTTATAAAGATCCAAATCCAACACAGATAATATTCAAACAGGGAAAACAAACGAAACTTGGTATAGCTTCTGGGTGTCTCCGAATGAATGCCTACTCAACCTGTTAAGCGGGAAGCCTAGTAGCTTCGCGTCCAACAGGTGGGGTGAGATTCACTGGTGTTCCTCCCATAACCATCCACTTAAATACGTTACAGGATTCTAAATATAAACAAGACTGATACAAATGAGCAATAGGGTTCATGGTATATGACTAGCGGTATGGCAGCTAGCCGATGAACTCCTGTCAGATATCAAGTGATTAGTAAAATTGAGAGAGATTTATAAGAAACATCAACGAGCTGAGCTTAGCGATGAGTCAAGATCTACATTGCTTAGAAAGATTGTGATGGGATATTGTTGATATTTCAACTTTTAGCCAACCTCCTCGTCAGCGCCCTGTTACCCTCCTTGGTAACCCTCCGCTTAATCGGTCCCGCTTTGAACCGCTCGAGTGATTTGTCTGAAAACCGTGATAACCGTCGCTTCCCAGTACCCGAGTATGGTTTCTTAGTCAATTGGTAGATCAACCAAGTCCAGCCTTCTCTTGGCAGTTCTGAAGACGTCAGATGATGCCCAACAATGATCCCTCTGGTTCAGAAGGATAACCCCTCGTAATATGCCCTTAGTCAGGGATGTGCAGTAGGCCCAATCCGTTTCCAGGATGGTAAGGCACTTTCCGCAATTGCTCCATTAGCGACTTCCCATGTCAATCCTTTACCAGGATCGTTGTCCAGCGCCTTTCTAATGGTTTGAGACACATTATATCCCTTTTAGCTAACTGCTCAGGCCAGCATTAGCCCTTGTGAGATGACATCGTAATGTAATGAAGTATATTATAGTATGTTGCAACTCGAGCAGATTTGAATAAATGCCCGGGTGCCCCAATACCAGGTCTGTCACTGTGCTTGGAGAAGCCGCCGGATTCGTCCTTAAAGGCAAGTTTCAACAAGATCTCGGCTTGCTCAGCTGCTTTAACAACTTCGTCCCAGGTTGCAACTTCAGGATCAATCTCCTTTCGATAAATCTCTGATTGAACTGCAATGGTGAAGCTATTGAATAGTTTCCCAACCTTCTCTTGTGTTTCCTCTAATCCGATCGTATTATAGATCTGGGACCATTCAGCAACATGGACTGCGACTTCCTTCGCGCCTTGGAAACAGCGGTTAAGCCGCTTCCTCTGTGTGTTCCGGAGGTAGACTGGGAAGCAAAACTCGAACAATTCAGTGAAGAATCACTTCAAGTTCCAGTCCTCGTTGTCCTTGGCTACAACTTGATGATAAAAATCAAGGGCTTTGCCGTCCAGGTAGTACGACACGAAGTACACTTGCTGGTCCTCAGGTATTACATAAGTATGGGACTCTCGTGCGAACCGCTGAATTGCGTTGGCATCAGGTTCGCCGCTGTACCGTGAAGGGGGGATAGGTTTCAGCAGCATTTTCTGCTTGCGCTTGTGCCCACGTCGACGTTTCGATGACAGGTGCGGGCTTGGAGGCCTTCACCCCGTGTCGTCACCAGAATGGTGAGAATCGTCGTCTGAGCTGGAATCATCTGATGGATATTCAGGCGATCCTCTACTCCTTGCGGAGGTCTTTGGCGCGCCGCGGAGAGCTCTCTCTCGAAGTTCTCGGCGGCAAACCTTCCTGGGGTCATACCCCGTGGTACGTGTGTCTCACGCTTTGACGCGGGAGACTCAGTCTGAATCAGGGGTTGTGACACCCATGATTTGTTTCTGTGTGGTGAGTCCGTCCTGGCCTTGGACGGCTCGTTCCCAGCACCCTGTCCCGTTTGAAGACTGTTGATTCTGTTCATTACCAGATCAACGAGCTGTTCAGGTGTCAGTCCAGACTTGGTCTCGCTTGCGTTGTTCGCAGGGAGACTGGGGGCAGGTACGTGAACCTTACTCTGAGCGGGTTCAGCGTTAAAGAACCCGATTCTAGTCGGATTGGTGGTGGCAGTGCCACATTTGGTGGAAGGATGGGAGCCGGAGGGGCATCAACCATAGGTTCGTCAACCTTGGTAGTCATCTTGGATGCTTCCACTACCTTCTCTGCGGAAGGAATTTTCTAACGACCTTGGGGAAGCTTAACGTTGGGAGATGAAGTCCGCAGCAGTGTGAAGTCCGTGAAGAAATTGGTGGGCACCGAAGTTTCTTCTTATTTAATCACGCAGTTGATTTCCTCGTAATTTTTGAACATCTCACGCTGCACTTCAAGATCCGTTGCAGAAAAACTCTGCAGAACGGATACGTCTCCCCAGTTCCCGGGGTCGGCTCCCTTCCCCTTGTCTCGGGAAGGGCCAGCCACTGGCTTGCTCACACTCGACGCAACATGGTTGAAGGAGATGAGGTCATCCTCATCTTCTACTTCTTCCACCGTGACTCAGCGCGGTTTAGGCGCGAAGCCGAGGGTGGATTGTGGGCTGTCCTCAGTGCCAAGAGTATTATTCTTGGTGCCAGGTATGTTTCCTTTTTTTTCAAATACAATGTTCTCCTGATCGGTTCCCAAGGCGTGTTCACACGCAGATCACATAGCACGAAACTGCGCAGAAATAGCCTCGTGGCGACGGACCAGAGCGTCGAGCTCTTGGATACTCATTTCGCTGGCTGCCTTTGCGATGGTAGACTCAGACTCGCTGTCTGAAGGGCTGAAATTGGAACTTGATTTATTATGGGTATGTCTGTTCCTAGCTGAACTATGCTCCTGATGAGAGCGCGAGGTCTTACGAGTAAAGGGAGTCCAGCCCTCGTTACTTTTGACGGCTGACGCAAGAGCGGCGCCATCCGTGTCATTCATCGCAATGCTCTGAGTGAGCAGCGGCAACTCAGATGAGTTGTTCTCAGTGCACAGGGCACTGGAAATTCCTAACGCCGAGGCATAGGTAGGTCTCGCCACCACAGGGTAGCGGACGCCGATACATCAGCAGGAGGGTTCCACAATATGCAGTCCATAATTGCCTAAGTACTAGGGCCCCTACAAATGATTAATCCCTAAAGGCTAGGGGCCCCCAAAATCCGCCGGATTCTCGGCCAAAGCCTAGACTCTAGGGCAGAAATAATATTTTTGTAAGCCAAAAACAATATTATTTGCCCTAGTGTTTAGGATCTAGCCTGTCATGTATTTTGGGCATCAGATAATCCGAATTTCAGGAATATTACTGCCCATGCTCCCTAATAGCAGCTAGATAGAATATTATCTGCCCTAGATGGTAGGGGTAGGCTGATCACCTGTATGCAAAATAATATTATACTTCCTAGGTGCCTGCATTTGGCTGATCAATGGAAGAATATTTGAAAACTCAAAAGCTTGGGCTCAGCCGCATGGAGAATAATATTATCTGCCCTACATACCTGGGCTTGGCTGATTGGTGGCTCACCAGCTATAATATTGTTCCACCTAGCTACTTGGATTTGGCTGACCCAGAGAAGTAATATTTTACAGCCTAGACTCCTGGACTCAGCCGCATGATGCAGAAATATTATTTGCCCTAGATGCATGGGCTTGGCCAAACAGCCTTTCAGGAACCAGAATATTATTTTGCCTAGCCACTTGGGTGCAGCCCACCAGGAACAAAAATATTGTACAGCCTAGAAAGCTGGTTTCAGCTGCATTGTGGGAAAATATTACTCACCCTTCATGCCTGGGCTCAGCCGGACTAGGTTTCAGTAGCTGAAATATTATTTAGCCTATCCACCTGGCTTCAGCCGATTCACTGAAATAATATTCCACAGCCTAAATTCCTGGGCTCAGCTGTACAATCCCAGAAATTATTGGCCCTAGATATGTGAGTTCAGCTGATCAGTGTCAGAGCTGCTATAATATTATTTTTCCTAGCCACCTGGCCTCAGCCAATCCATCAAAATAATATTCTGTGGCCTAAAAGGCTGGGTTCAGCTGCACAGTGCAGGAATAATATGTTTCACCCTAGGACCCAGGCTCTGGCCAATGGGTATAATAAATATTTTTGAGCCCAGGACAGTTGGGACCGGCTGGTCAGGAGAAGATATTAGGCACCCTAGACAGTAGGATTCGGCCAACTTACCTTTCCACAGACAATAATATTATTCACCCTAGGACCCAGGCTCCGGCTGATGGGTATAATAAATATTTTGAGCCCAGGACACTTGGGACCGGCTGGTCAGGAGAAGGATATTAAGCACCCTAGATAGTGGGACTCGGCCAACCTACCTTTCCACAGACAATAACATTATTCACCCTAGGACCCAGGCTTTGGCCAATGGGTATAATGAATATTTTGAGCCCAGGACACTTGGGACCAACTGGTCAGGAGAAGAATATTAGGCACCCAAGACAGCAGGACTCGGCTGACCTACCTTTTCACAGAAATAATATTGATTGCCCTAGATGCTGGGGTTCAGCCAACAGGTGTAATAATATTTTATGCCCAGGACTCCTGATACCAGCTGGTAGGGATAAGAATATTAGACACCCTAGACAGTAGGATTCGGCCAACCTACCTTTCCACAGACAATAATATTATTTGCCCTAGATTCTGGGGTCTGGCTGACAGATGTAATAATATTTTATGCCCAGGTCACTTGGTACTGGCTGGTGAGGAGAAGAATATTAGACACCCTGGGTGTTAGGACTCGGCCGACCTACCTTTCCACAGACAATAATAGTATTTTCCCTAGGTACTGGGATCTGGCTGACAGGTATGATAATATTTTATGCCTAGGTCACTTGGCAGTGGCAGGTGGGGAGAAGAATATTAGACACCCTGGACATTAGGATTTGGCTGACCTAGTCTTCCACAGACAATAATATTGATTGCCCTAGATGCTGGGATCCAGCCGACAGGTGTAATAATATTCTATGCCCAGGTCACTTAGCACCAGCTGGCAGGGAGAAAAATATTAGACACCCTAGACAGTAGGACTCGGCCAACCTACCTTTTCACAGACAATAATATTATTTTCCCTAGATACTGGGGTCCAGCTGACAATATTTTATGCCTAGGTCACTTGGCACTGACTGGTGGGGAGAATAATACTAGGCACCCTAGACAGTAAGACCTGGCTGACCTTCCTTTCCACAGACAATAATATTGATTGCCCTAGATGCTGGGGTCCGGCCGATAAAATAATATTTTATGCCCAGGTCACCTGGTATCTGCTGGTGGGGAGAAGGATATTAGACACTCTAGACGGTAGGACTCCACCAACCTACCTTCCAACAGACAATAATATTATTTGCCCTAGATGTTGAGGCCCACAGATATGCCAATATTTTATGCCCAGGTCACTTGGTACCAGCTGGTCCTGATCATAATCTTACACACCCTAGAGCACAGGGCTCGGCTGACTGAGCCATATATAATATTAAGCACCCTGGATGGTAGGACTCAGCTGACCAACCCCTGTACAGACAATAATATTATCTGCCCTAGATGTTAGGGTCCAGCTGATAACTATAATAATATTTTAATCCCAGGAACCTTGGTATCAGGTGGTCTTGGTCATAATATTACACACCCTAGAGCACAGAGCTTGGCTGACTGACCCCGGTACAGAGAATAATATTATCTACCCTAGATGTTAGGGCCTGGCTGATGGGTATATCAATATTTCAATCCCAGGAACTCTGGTGTCAGCCAGTGGGGATATAATATTAAGGCCTCTTACAGCTAAAGTCGGAACCGAAGGCGTGACCAAAATTTTTCTGTTTTGGATCATTTTCAGAGAATTGTCAATATCTCAGTCAGTGCACCAATTTGCATAAAAACTAGATAGATTTACTCCGCTAATTCATGCGCAATTAGTGACAGAGAGTGATTTTTGAAAAGATCATGTATTAGGTAATCTGTGTTTTGGAGCATTTTCACGCCAAATACTGTTTTTGCATGCCTAGAACAGGTTGCAGAGGCCCAATACTTTGTGAGGAGCAAATTCATAATGAGGAAAGGATGTGACAGAGCCGAAAATACAAATAACTTATTACCGTTCTTCCAGCTGCATTGGAGGCAATCAGCATTTTCTTGCATCTGAAGATCCTGTGAGAATCACACTTATCTGAATATTTTGTGTACTTTTGGCTCTGTCACTCCTTCCTAGTTAATACACTGTGCCTGCAAATATAGCCCCGAAAATTTCTACATGCAAAACGGTATTTGGCGTGAAAATGCTCCAAAAACACAGATAACCTATACATATATTTTCACTCGAATTGCGCATGATTGGCTGATAATCTACTAGTTTTACGCACGCTGAGAATTGCATTCCTAATTCCGAAATTTTGGTCCGCCTGCCACTTTGCTGAAGTGATACCCTCGGAACCACATAGACAACCTTGACAATTCCACTCCCCACTGCCATCTGGATCCCCAAAGGTCTGGTATCACTGGCAGCTCCAGGTTCCAAGAAATCAGTAGTTTCCGATCACTCCAATTCATCCAGCAAGTTATATTGATGCCGTGTGCCAATTAGTAGCCATGTGAACATGGTAGGCATTGCCCTGAACTCAATGGCAGATCCGAAAAGCACAGGGTTTGGAATGTATTTGGCATTTTGTGAAGCTAATGATGCTGCCAATGCATAAATGGTTCTAAACAAAGCTCTACAACTTTGATTTCCACAGGCAAAGGGTGTTTCTGAGGGACTTTCCCTTTTGGGACACTACCATATTTCATCCCAAAAAGGCAATTATCACTAAAATTCGCTCCCTATACTGCTTTTTGATTGTTTTCACTTGTTCCTAAATTGCCTTTACCATGCTTGATACCCTATGAGCTGAATTCACAGCCAAGCAGAGGACAGCCATTTAATACCAACATATGGGTTCCTCCAACTGAATTTCAGTTCCTTCCACAATACCATTGCTCTGAAAGCATATTTGAGGTTCTTGATGACCCTAACTTACCCTCTGATGCTATCCAAACATTCAGGTGCTCGTCTAACAGGTTCTAAGGCCTGTCAAGCAAAGATTTCAGCTATATCAGGGATAGACAGGACTGTACCATTTGATAGTATATAGTCATCCCAAATATCTCAAACACAGTCCTGAATGTTGGTGCACCCAGCATAAAGTCTCCTGGAGCAGCTCAGCACTCAGTTAGACTCTCCGACTCTGTATGAACATGATGATTCTGGAAGTCTATGTTCACCTTATTCTGCTTGCCCCAAGGTTATGAGAGTGCTTATGCCCAATCAGAACTAATACTGCGGCATTTAAGGAAGAGTTTTAACACAAAATTCACCTCAATATGGGCCATTATGGACCAGAATTCTGAAGTAACATTTCTGACTCTTCTGCACAATTGAGGATCAAGTAGACCAGGTAGTGTGAAATGGAGATTCAAAATGGCATGAGACAATCTGAATGTCCTATATTCTGCTTTATTTGAAAGATTTTGGTCATGTATTGAGGATATTGTCTTTTTCGGTTTGCGGGCTGAACTACAACTTTGTGCCTATAGCTTGTACAGCAGTCAAAACACTGTTTGACCAAATCTTAGTCAAAACACTTCAAATAATGAAGAATACTGGATTTACATACTGTCTGTTGCATCTCAAATACTTGATTTCACTCCAGCTTCACTGCATTGTGCCCTATTCTTCAAATGATTGAAAAATGTGATTTCACATACTTGGCATTATACTGGAACATCAGCCACAATCTTTGGGTTGGAGCCTTAGGGAGCATTATTGAATGAACGGGAGCTGTTTGATGGTTTTGGACAACACTCAAGAATGGTAAATGCACTACACATTGATAGTCACACATAATCATGCTATATCTTCAGCTGCTGACATCTCTGAGGGTCCATTGCTCACAATCATATTCTTTACAAATGTGGCTTCCACCAGGCCTGCAGTTTAGAACTCCCAGACAACTAGAAGGTAGGTACCAGTTTGAACAAGCCATTTCTGATGTAGGACCCTACAGCACCCATGTCCCCTTCAAAAAGCCTACTCAGATGGATTGGGACCACCCTAGTAGTGTATATATACCATGATTGATAGTCCAGATACCTCCTCCACAGTGCCTACCCAAGCTCATTATAGGACAGAACAAATCCTAGCAAGTTGAGTCATTAGCATCAGCACAGGGAAGTCCTTTACTCCAATTTGTGCTCTAATACCATTCAGAAGCTATTTGTGATGATAATTACCAATTTGGGACCAGCCACAAAGGTTGAAAGGGCGGCCCAGGGAGCAAATGTTTGTGATATTACCTTTTTGAGATGAAATGTGGTAGTGTCCCAAAAGGGAAAGTCCCTAAGACAACCTAGGGTTAGGGTTAGCATTCAATGGTGCCGAAAAAATGGGTCTTGGAGGCACTTTGGTACATTTGACAAACAATATCTAATACAAGTAGAATACAAGCAAGGTAAAGAAAGGAAAAGAGAGTGATGATGCTCATTGTTTCGGATACAGTGCTGCAGACACTGTATCCAAAACAATGAGCAACACACCTCCCATATGTAATACATGGGAATAGATGAGAGCAGGAAATGTAAATGAAAACAAAAAAGAAAACAGAAAAAGTGGGAGGATTGCACTGGAATAAAAACCATCAAGATCAACACCCGAACAATTTATGAGCTTACCTGGTTTTGTACATATCCCACTATGGTGAACATTAGAATTTGAGCACCACAAGAATTTATGCTCACCGCATTCACCCAAAACATGCCAGGCCACCAAAGAAGCAAATGAGAAGAGCGGATGCGCACATGACATACATACAGCCAATGAAGGGTTTTG
The DNA here is from genome assembly GCA_029378375.1 of Mycena olivaceomarginata. NCBI lineage: Eukaryota > Fungi > Basidiomycota > Agaricomycetes > Agaricales > Mycenaceae > Mycena > Mycena olivaceomarginata. Next base: position 231,701 of record JARKIC010000459.1, on the reverse strand, counting down.
CTGAAGTGAGCATGCTACCACAACAAGCATTGATTTGGCCGACACGCATATGATGTCTGGACCAGTGAAAGGTTTTGCTGAATTTAGCATGCCACCATAACAGGCATTTGGCTGACACGCATATGATGTCTGGGCCAGTGGAAAGGTTTTGCTGAATTTAGCATGCCACCATAACAGGCATTTAGCTGACATGTATATGATGTCTGGGCCAGTGAAAGGTTTTGCTGAATTTAGCATGCCACCATAACAGGCATAGGTTACTCAAGGACACTCAGGCCTGTGTAGGCTGCTTGGACACTCAAAGATAACCAGGAGCCCCAGATCCCAAACAGTAGCCCCCAGAGCCCAAACAGTAGCCCCCAGAGCCCAAGATGTGAAGGAGATGAACAGAAAGAATACCCTGTCATGCTGGTTCCAAGCCACGGTGCAATATGAGCAGTATGAACAGAGGTTGATCAGGCCTCAGTCAGGGACTACCAAGTAGGCATTGTGGCAAGGACAGCAGCAGAGGACAGTGGTATGGTAGAAAAGGGGGAGAGGGGGGAAAAGGAAACAGATGTAGGACAACTCACTGTTATAAGACAAACCAGGGATGGAAAACAAGAGGCGGACATGGAAGGAGAGAAAGAGAAGAGTTGTGGATTGATGGACAAGATGCCATCTTTTTGGTGTTGCCAGTATTTACCAGTCTTTGTACCTGTTGTGGTCATAGCTTGGGCACAGGTGAGTCAGAGATGGTTGGGGGCAGATTGTGGGAGCTCAAAAGGGAACATATCCAATGGTTATATAGTGTAGAGGTAGTAACCTTGTCCAATGGTAATTTTATCCAATCCTTCTCAGGAGGTCAGCGGTTCAACTCCCAGAGGCTGCTTTTTGTTTAGGTCTTTTACTACACGAACAAAACTGTCTCTTCGGAAAAAGTTGGTGTCCACTGTTTCTGTGTCTCTATCACCAGCTGTGCAGTAGAGATGCTCAAGATATCTTTGTAGAAGTCCAATATGTTTTGTACTTCAGCCAAAACCTAAGATCAAAGGGAATCAATATTTTGTGAATCCATCAGCTGAGCCCAGCCTCACAGGGAATATAATATTATTCCATGCACCAGCCTAACCCTGACACCTGAGGCAAATAATATTATCACCTGTCCAAGGGTGGTCAGCTGAAATGCACCATCCAAGACATTCAATATTCTCATCCCTGCCAGCTGATACCAGGAGACCTGGGCATAAAATGTTATTACACCTGTTGGCCGGACCCCAGCATCTAGGGAAATCAATATTATTGTCTGTGAAAAGGTAGGTCAGCCGAGTCCTACTGTCTAGGGTGCCTAATATTCCTCTCCCAACCAGCTGGTCCCAAGTGTCCTGGGCTCAAAATATTTCTTATACCCATCGGCCGAAGCCTGAGTCCTAGGGTGAATAATATTATTGTCTGTGGAAAGGTAAGCTGGCCAAATCCTACTGTCTAGGGTGCCTAATATTCTTTTCCTGACCAGCCGGTCCCAACTGTCCTGGGCTCAAAATATTTATTATACCCATTGGCCAGAGCCTGGGTCCTAGGGTGAACAATACTATTCCTGCACTGTGCGGCTGAACCCAGCCTTTTAGACTGCAGAATATTATTTTGATGGATTGGCTGAGGCCAGGTGGCTAGAGCAAATAATATTATAGCTGCTCTGACACTGATCAGCTGAACTCACATATCTAGGGCCAATATTATTCCAAGATTGTGCAGCTGAGCCCCGGAATTTAGGCTGTGGAATATTATTTCAGTGAATCGGCTGAAGCCAGGTGGCTAGGCTAAATAATATTTCAGCTGCTGAAACCTAGTCTGGCTGAGCCCAGGCATGAAGGGTGAGTAATATTTTCCCACAATGCAGCCTGAAACCAGCTTTCTAGGCTGTACAATATTTTTGTTCCTGGTGGGCTGCACCCAAGTGGCTAGGCAAAATAATATTCTGGTTCCTGAAAGGCTGTTTGGCCAAGCCATGCATCTAGGGCAAATAATATTTCTGCATCATGCGGCTGAGTCCAGGAGTCTAGGCTGTAAAATATTACTTCTCTGGGTCGGCCAAATCCAAGTAGCTAGGTGGAATAATATTATAGCTGGTGAGCCACCAATCAGCCAAGCTCAGATATGTAGGGCAGGTAATATTATTCTCTATGCGGCTGAGCCCCCAAGCTTTTGAGTTTTCAAATATTCTTCCATTGATCAGCCAAATGCAGGCACCTAGGAAGTATAATATTATTTTGCATACAGGTGATCAGCCTACCCCTACCATCTAGGGCAGATAATATTCTATCTAGCCACTATTAGGGAGCATGGGCAGTAATTTTCCTGAAATTCGGATTATCTGATGCCCAAAATACATGATAGGCTAGATCCTGAACACTAGGGCAAATAATATTGTTTTTGGCTTACAAAAATATTATTTCTGCCCTAGAGTCTAGGCTTTGGCCAAGAATCCGGCGGATTTTGGGGGCCCCTAGCCTTTAGGGATTAATCATTTGTAGGGGCCCTAGTACTTAGGCAATTATGGACTGCAGGCACTGAATAGCTGGCGGAGCGTGTCCTGAATGCTCTTGAGGGAACCTTCAACAGCAGCGAGCCGGTGATAAGCCAGCAATTGGGCCATAGTTAGATACACGTAATTTTGCGTGTTTCTGATTGTGCTCATTGCTGAAACTGTTGTTTCTATACAACAGTACTGGTTCCTGGTAGCTGTTGGGCGAACCACAGAGAAATGGGTGAATGTTCTAAGGAATTAGAACGTCTATTGGCTAGTCTCACCCTGAAAACCATAAGGGAAATGTATAGCCGATTAATAAGTCAAGCAACTTCTTTTGACTTGTTTCCAACATCCACTTAAGCAACGGAAACAGGTCAAAGGAACGGGAGTTGGGCAATGTGTTGTGTTGTGTTGAGACACCGAGGAGACACGCTTGTTCACCAGTGTTCCAGTTGCTGGAGTTGCCGGTTTCCATCGGATGCAGATACACCGAAACAGGTAGTCAGCGATTCCGAGGATTCAGATCACAACTCTAAAGGTGTTCCAAGGTTCTTTCCCAAGAACCCTTTCTGGGAAACCCTAGAGAAACGGGTATCTACCGAGACCTACAAAGGAGTATTATCAAGTTCCACGCTTGGAACTAAGGGGAGAGTTGAGTTGAAGCAGAAACAGGTTGAACGAGTGCAGTGCCAATCTATCAGTGATCGACACACCCTCTGAATAATACAGGGGTGCTGCTGACGGGTTCCTGCCTCGTAATTGGCAAGGGAACATGGCGTGCTCGCAGTGGGGAATTAATGGGAGGCGACGCTCGGAAGAACAACCAACGGAAACACGATTAAAGAGGTGGATAAACAGACATTTGACTCATTGGGATTGTGTTTGGGCTTTGTAACAGTGTCTTGGCGGTTGTATAAGTATCCAAGGGTGTTTTCTACGATGGACACAGCATCTTCCCCCGAACTAGTAGGCTATACACTTGCGCATTGGATTGATCTGGGGTCCTCGGCGAACGCACTCTCATAGAGTAGCACTATTAGTTGAAATCTTAATTGTTTCTGAATCATATATTATTCTGGAAACGCACTTGGGCTCTGCCTGGAAACTGTTAGAAACTCTGTGAATCTGTTTGAACTGGGACTCTGTTGAAAGAAATGTTATTGTTGTTGTTCGTGGAGCGGGTTTCAGAAAGTACCATCAAGGGAAAACTCTGGAAACGTGACTGCTGGGTGCTGCTCAGAAAGTACCTTTTAGGGAAAGCTCTGTGAACGCTCTTGGCCTATAAACTAGGGGCCTACTTGAGTCTACGGGACTACTTTAAACTTGTTTCTCTGTCGTTTGGACACACATGCACACACACTGCGAAACTATAAATCTACCTTGTTTGGAAACAATTTTTCCACTGCGTCTAGAAACACGTTCTACGCAGTTTGCTCTTTGTCTCTTTGAGATACGAAACCTCTCCCTACAACCTTTACAAGGCCCTGTACTAGGGGCTGTAACTCATCGGGATCTCTGGAAACGTGCATATATACCGCCGGTTTGATTTGTTTTGTTGGTAGTTGGAACAGTCTCTGGACTGTTTCTGTGCTGCTCTCGAGTCAAGTGGGGTTATTTGTATGTTTCTTATATAGTTTCTGAGCACATCAATCACCGGACCATGGTGCCGGAAGCCGGATCCGGAGTGTGAACACTCGGGATCTCGGGTTGCGCAGTGCTGGGGGCAGGGAGCTGGTCCATTGGAATGGAGGAGGGGTCAAGAATTGAAGTGGGGGAGGATGGAGCACTGGGGTAGTGGTCCAAATCCGTACCTGCACCAAACTTCCCAATCTTCCCTTAGATCCTTTCTTCTGCTGTAAGGGCAACCTCAAGCTCGGCGTGGAGCACAGAAACTAGCAGGGGAATCTGAAGTATAAATATATGTACTAGAATACAGGAGTGGAAATACTACGCACCTAGCGGAGGAATCCAAAGAGAAGAAAGGATGGGGATTCCCACGCTAGGCAAAACCTTATATACTAATTAGTAACTACCCAGTAGCACGTGTATGGAGGTATCTACAGTGATCCCAGGCCTGATCACATAGCACATGCCAGCGAGAGCGGGCGGATGTCCCAGATGGTTGGGAGGATGGATGGACGGGCACAGGAGTATCCGGAGCAATGGCCGGAAAACTGTCTGGGGCATTGGATGGAAAATGTCCGGAGCAGATCTGGCCGGAAGGGTGAAAGCGGCCAGAGAAGCAGCCAGAAAAACGGTGAAACGGTGTAACATAAATGCGCGGCATCTAGGGCTAATTTTGCGATTTCCTATGACCAGTATTTTATACAACAGGAAGCAACTAGCACTTCTGTTGTTACTAGCCTACCAGCCGCAGACCACTTTTCTAATCTCTAGATAAGCGACTAGACGGCGATAGGCGGAACAACCTGACTAGCGACCGGCTAGGGCTTTTACAAAGACATACCACAACATAAGAGATGAAGCAACACGAGACTAGTGCCCAATCTGGGCAGCTAGGGCGAAGGGAATAGCAAGCAGGCTATTGGAACCGAGCTAGGGACGATCGTACAGCCTGTACCAATGAACAGAGGACGGATCGACGTTCTGACCAAAGAGCTATGACCATTTGATGTTGGTCGCAACACTGCGTCACCTAGATGTAATAGATTGATGCTCTGACAGAGTAGAGATGACCTAGACCACCGGCTACATCACCGGTTGGTCCGGAAGGGGTGCTCGGCATAGACGTAGGGCTGAGGATCCATTGATATACCCTAGCCGGTCAGCGAGGTTGACCTGGCATATACCAAACCAGTCCCAAAATCAAACGGCAGTCGTCTCATTGGCTGACCGTATTTCTTATCATCTAATATTGCTTATTGTATTATTCAGCTCACTTTCACATGTAACTCGAACCTAGTAGTATAAAAGGGAGCGCAGGACAGACTAGGGTCTAAGAACATTACGCCCCAGACTTTGGACGAAGCTGGTGCTAGTGGACTCAGGCTGCTAGTGGAGGTTGATACCGAACTTCACTTGTAGTAGTCTTTATATTGGAATCAGTAAACTGTGGACTCTGGAAACATCGAGTGACTAAGTTGAGGGTTTCGTGTTGTTGATCCTAGACCTCCACATATAAAACAAGGGTGTTCTCCTCGAGACCCAGCTGCAGTTTGCGCTAGTGACTTTCCCTTCACCCCAATAAGACGGAAGCTCTGTCGTAGTGTGTTGGATCGCTTGCTAGGTGGATTGTGTGTTGGCTTGAGCCCACTAAGAAGAAGACGGACTAGGTGCCCCCACCTCTAGTTTGGCTATAACTTGTCAGTTACTTCGCCTTCACCCCCGATATAGACAGAAGCTCTGTCGTAGTGTGTTGGGTCGCTAGCTGGACGCTTGTAGTGAACTAGTGCCAATAAAAGCGAAAAGGTTCCTGTTCTTGGTTAAGGAATAGGTCGGCAGTCAAGGAGAGTCTTGCTGTTTGAGGATTGAAGTCCCTTGTTGTTAGCCTCAGTAGTCTTTGGGGCTGCCCTTAGCGAGGATTTTCACAAACCTACATACTCTGCCCTGGTGTCCTCGACCTAATGGTCCAGCCATCTTGTATCCACCCCATATAAACACACCCCGGACCATCCCTAGGTTCCTAGCAGTGTTGTTGTTGGTGGTTGCATATTGCTAGTACGTTGTAGAGTGTGTTGTTAGAAGCCTATAAATCAAACTTGTGTTTGTTCAAACCTGCTGGTCGCATACTACGGCCTGGACCAACTCACAAAGAGAAGCACTTGGATCTTTGGAGGTAGATTGGTTGTGGTTGGTTGTTTTGGGTGTTTGTTCGCAATACCTATCAATTAGCTATTCCTAGTCATATGAGAAGTGCACCGTTTCAACGGCTTGTTATATCCGTGTCGGAAAAGGCCGGAAAGACAGAAGGCCGGAAGGACGTAAAGGCTGGAAGTGATACCACGTAGGTGAGCAGGTACACCAACTAAATTGGCTTGGAGATGGAGGAGATGGAAGTCAGACCACGGAGCTATGCGGAGGCAAAGCACATTAATTTTCAACTAAAGATACAGTAGAACATGATACGTATTTATACTAAATACGGAGATAACTCTAATGCAGAAAGAAGTATGTAAAAGACAATAAGAACAATAAGAACAATAAGAACAATAAGGGGAAGCATAATTGCATAAGTCATATGTTTGATTTGGGGAACACTCAGAAGACCTTCATTGCGAAAACCCCAAAGGTTGTGCGTCAACGGACTAGCCAGACACAACAAGAAGTTGGTGAGGATGCAATGGTCGTAAATTAGGCCATAGCCGGAATGGCCGTAAACGGCCAGAAAGGAACCGGAATTGGATCGGAAAGTGCATGATCGTAACACGGCTGGAGCGGGGGTTCCCCAGACAGAACTCAATGTAATCCCTGAACTTTGAAATATGCTTCCAAAGTCCAGGGAGGACTGCTTTCGTTGGGTTCCACTTGACTTTGATTTACGTGCAGCTGCTGCTTACAAATTTCTGGGAAGCCTGGAATTGACAATTTCGGTGGGATGAACTATTTACCGCAGGATTCTGGCCATATTGTAGCACGAGAGTAATATGTACTTACATTCATTACCATCAGTACTGCTAAATCAATGTAAGTGACATGTTGATACCCAATTTCAAAAGTCAAATTGAACTTCGGCCTTTAGGCCTACCCTATGACAGATGCACTGTGTTCAATAACCAACCTTACAATGTCATGGTGACCATTCTCTAATGCCAGATGCAGTGCTGTCTTGCCATCATTGGTGGCTATGTCAACAGATGCTCTATGCCCAATGAGCAGCCTTGCAACATGGAGCTGGCCCCACACTAATGCCAGATGCAGTGCAGTCCAACCATTTTGGGTGGTTAAGTCAACAGGTGTACCATTCTCAATGAGTAGCCTTGCAATGTCAAGGTCACCATTTCGTGATGCAAGATGCAATGCAGTCCAACCATATTTGGTTGCTAGGTTGACAGATGCACTGTGTTCAATAAGCAACCTTGCAATTTCATGGTAACCATTCTCTAATGCCAGATGCAGTGCTGTCTCGCCATCATTGGTGGCTAGGTCAACAGATGCTCTATGCCCAATGAGCAGCCTTGCAACATGGAAGTGGCCCCACACCAATGCCAGATGCAGTGCAGTCCAACCATTTTGGGTGGTTAAGTCAACAGGTGTACCATTCTCAATCAGCAGCCTTACAATGTCAAGGCAACCATTCTGTGATGCAAGATGCAATGCAGTCCAACCATATTTGGTGGCTAGATTGACAGATGCACTGTGTTCAATAAGCAACCATGCAATGTTGAGGTGATCATTCTCTGATACCAGATGCAGTGCAGTCTTGCCATCATTGGTGGGTAGGTCAACAGATGCTCTATGCTCAATGAGCAACCTTGCAATGTCATGGTGACCCTTCTTTGATGCCAGATGCAGTGTGGTCTTCCCATCCTTGGTGGCTAGGTTGACAGATGCACTGTATTCAATAAGCAACCTTGCAATGTCATGGTGACCATTCTCTGATGCCAGATGCAGTGCGGTCTCGCCAGCATTGGTGGCTAGGTCAACAGATGCTCCATGCTCAATGAGCAGCCTCACAATATCAAGGTGACCATTCTGCAATGCAAAATGCAGGGCAGTCCAGCCATCATTGGTGGCCAGGTCAGCGGATGCATTGTGTTCAATGAGCAGCCTCGCAATGTCAAGGTGACCATTCTGCAATGCAAGATGCAGGGCAGTCCAGCCATCATTGGTGGCCAGGTGAGCAGATGTATTGTGTTCAATGAGCAGCTTCGCAATGTCAAGGTGACCATTCTCCGATGCAAGATGCAGGGCAGTCCAGCCATCATTGGCGGCCAGGTCAGCAGATGCATTGTGTTCAATGAGCAGCCTCACAATGTCAAGGTGACTATTCTGCAATGCAAAATGCAGGGCAGTCCAGCCATCATTAGTGGCCAGGTCAGTAGATGCATTGTGTTCAATGAGCAGCTTCGCAATGTCAAGGTGACCATTCTGCAATGCAAAATGCAGGGCAGTCCAGCCATCATTGGTGGCCAGGTCAGCAGATGCATTGTGTTCAACGAGCAGCCTCGCAATGTCAAGGTGACCATTCTCCAGTGCGAGGTGTAGTGCAGTCTCGCCTTCATCAGTGGCCAGGTCAGCAGATGCATTGTGCTCAATGAGTACCCTCATGATGTCAAGGTGACCGTTCTCTGATGCGAGGTGCAGCGCAGTCCAGCCATATTGGGTGGCCAGGTCAGCAGATGCATTGTGCTTAATGAGCAGTCTTGCAATGTCAAGGTGACCATTCTCTGATGCGAGATGTAGCACAGTCTTGCCATATTGAGTGGCCAGGTCAACAGATGCATTGTGCTCAATGAGCAGCCTCACAATTTCGAGGCGACCGTACTTTGATGCAAGATGCAGTCCAGTCCAGCCATCATTGGTGGCCAGGTCAGCAAATACATTATGCTCAAGGAGCAGCCTCACAATGTTGAGACAACCATTCTTCGATGAAAAATGCAGTGCAGTCCAGCCATCATTGGTGGCCACATCAGGAGATGCATTGTGCTCAATGAGCAGCCTCACAATGTCAAGGTAACCGTTCTTTGATGCAAGATGCAGTGCAGTCCAGCCATCATTATTGGCCAGGTCAGCAGATGCATTGTGCTGGATGAGCAGCTTTGCAAAGCCAAGGTGACCACCCCACAATGCATGATGCAGCACAGTCCAGCCATCTTTGGTGGCTACACTGACACAAGTGTTGTGCTTGATAAGCAGAAAGTGCAACATGTGAGTGTAGCCCATTGCATAACACATCCACACTGCAGGTGGTACGGTTGCACCCCAAAAATGGGGCTCAGAATAATGCAAGGGACGCAATTGGTACAAAGCAGCATATTGGCTGCTTCCATCCTCCAAGATACGCATTGTTAAGGGAAGTAGCACATCTCGGTCCTGGTCATCACAAAGCTGCAGGTGATGGTACCCATATTTTGCAACATACAATGCAATTGGGTAGTCTGGGAGTGTTTCTTTTGTCATCAAATGTTTGGCATCAGCAAAAAGGAGGAGATAGCGGACACAATTTTGGGCAATAAATTTGTGGGAGACACTTTCGGTAAGGTCAATGATGGAGCTAAATTCCTTGTGGAATTGTGAGGAGAGGAGATAATCCTTGACAGACGAATGTGCAAGAGTAATTGATGGTTTAGCCGAGTGACTCTCTTGAATCACAATCAGGCCCCCCAACAATTTGAAGATACCAGAGTTGCCCTGATGTCTATCTGGGTAGTAACTAGATCTATCTGGGTCAGAAAAGTCAAATGTGGGGTTGTCCAGCTGGAAAGCAATAGCATCTGCCAGCTCATCTGATGTGAGCTGTTTGGCAGAAAACACAAGCCACCTGAAAATTGCCTGGAGAAAAACTGTTCTTTTGAGAGTATCTGTTGCCCGAGTCAAGAAACGGCTGTAAATCCCGAGCAGATCCAGCGGGAGGGCTGTGAGGGTCTCCTCCCAGTCATCTGGCCAAAGACAATTCTCCAGTTCAATAAGGAGGCATGCAGCCAAGCGAAACCTAGATATGCAAGTCAGCTTGAGGACAAATCCAAGTGCAGAGAGAGGACTAACATTCCATTGCTCTTCTGTGCAATCTGCACTGTAACATCCTTTGCATGCTTGTCATCACTGGCCCAATTTCCGATGTTGGCAACTTTGCTGCTAACAAAGGATGTAATGTCGTCCCTTGAGACCCAGGAACCCAGCTCGATGAAGGTGACATCCTTGAATGCATTTTTGAATTCCTCAAGAGGTTGACTAGTAAATAGGAGATGTGGTGCATTTTTGGCAGGATGGCATAGGCTGTGAATGAACTGGATAAGAGGCTTCCAGTCAGTCTTGTTACATTCATCAAGCCCATCAATGACAATATATGTCTGTTCCAACTCTGAAAGTAAATCTGTGAGGACTCCTAAAAGGTCTACATGCTGTGGCAGTATAGTTCCATTTCCTAGTGTTTTATGCAGCCGACAAAGAGACCTATAGGGAAAAGGCAACCGTCCAGAGAGCTGCCAGATGATAGAACGTAACATGAGGTCCATGTGCTGCCTCTTGTTCCTAAAATCAAAATAGAAAAATGCAACTGCAGACCGGGTGGGGCAGGCCTTAACAATCTCTTCAATCACTGTTGAGCTGGCCATGTGAGTACGGTCAGTGGCAGATTATGTACATAGTAGTGATATGAAACACCTTAGTACGCTCTTTCCGGTACCAGCTGCGACCAATTAGACATGGGATTGGAACACAGTGAAACTGACTTACAGATTCCTTTGATCCATAAAGTGCTGGGTGTGGCCTTCCATTTGAGGAATTGGCCATCATCCAGGAGCCAGCGCCCAGTGGCTTCGTGATGAAGTTTCTGCAGTTCGTGCTGTCTATCCTTCGTAGTAGGAGGAAACTCCAACCACTTTTCCAGAATTTCTTTGAGTCTAGACATCATTCAGCTTGCAAAATATTGAACACAGGAAACTTGATTAACCCTTGACCCAGATGTACACTGCTGTTGGTAAGAAAGGACTTGCGGAAAAGGAACAGAGGACACTTCACCGACATACATTTTATTTGTGGAGTGATCAAAGATCACAGTGGGACCTTCCCCTGTACCCCCGCTGCCACCCGTGCCACCATTTCCGTGGCCCGTGCCACCCGTGCCTCCATGGCCCCCTGGGAACAAGATATCGTGATGTTGACTTCTCAGTACAGCTCCATACACACCAGAAATGTTGTAATTGAAGGTATTGGATTCATTGCCCTCGCCAGACATGATGAAAATGGATCGTTAGAGCACCGATCTTCTGTTGGCAGAACACGATGTGAGCCACCAGTAAAGATTACACTGCAGGAGGAGCCGCTCACAGACAAGACGAGGAGGATGTATTCCCGTGTAGTGGACGTGGAAGTGGAAGACAAGAGTGGTCGCCTTGAGCGCCTCGTGGAGAACAGCATGCACTTTCGCGTGATGAATGTTCGAGAAGTCGGAGCATTTCGGGCCGGCGATTACGAATGAGCCAGCATGTCAACGGCTCAAATCCGTGATTCAATTTATTTGGGAAATTGTTCATTCCAAGGGGTTCAACTGCCTGAAATCGCGTTCACTGCCAAAGCCTTCCGAGCCAAAAATGGTCGGATTTAATCGGTCGTGCGATCGATTCGTTCAGCGCTTGGAATTGCGGGGTTCCCCGGGAAGTGCAACGTGGAATCCCACGTCACACAATTTTGACAGCGACTCGGAAGCAGAACTGGATAATTTGATCGAGATTGTCCGCCACACTCATCTCCGCCCTCTGCACAAGCTCTCCCTCTCCTTGTACGCCACGCACCGCGCCGCTGCTCCTTTGCCATGGCCGCTTCCACGCCACCACGTTGTCGCCGCCGAGCCCGCTCCCTCTCACACGTCCGCTTGCACTGCCCGGGCCACGCCACTTTCACGTCCCCTTTCTTCTCCTGTGGCCGCCTTTCTATCTCTCTTCTGTTGCGCCTCCCGCATCGAGGTAATCCTCATGCCATCGCGCAGCTATGCGCTCCCACTCACGCTCCGCCGTCACAATCACCTCGTCGTACTGCCCATGATGAAGAGCGCGGACCAGCATCTTCCACCAGAAGCTCAAGGTGGGTTCTTCCTCCGCTCTTCCCTTCCTCTGCCTCTTTTCCCCTTCCCTTCCCTTCCTCCTGCCTTCCTCCCACAAGTACGAGTATGCGTGAACGATGCCTTCGTTGCACAGGCTGCAGGCCCCGAAGACCATGCCCGCATCGTCGACGCCATCTGCGCGGACGGTGGGGAGATTCTGATGCACCTTTCCTCGTCCTTTGCGTTATGCTGATTATCCCCCCGCGCTACGCTAGGGTTCAGCTTCAGCGCTGTCTGAAGCCGCTACGGACCCCGAGGAACGCCATCAGATCGTCCCCTGCATGCGGTATGTCATTCGCCCCCTCCTTTGCTCTTCCCTGTACGAATACTGATGGTCTCGCTGCACAGCGGCCGCATCGACACTGTAACGGACCACGTCCCTCATAACTCGAAGGCACTCGATTGCGAGGGGGAAGTTTGCTTGCTGATTGTGTCAGAGCTGCATTGGGCCGCTCCGACGACGACGCGGGTGAACAAGCATGCATCGCATATGTGGAGTAAAGTGAGCGTGGTCTTCATTCTTTCCAATTTCTGTCCTTCGTCGTCCGCATCTTCATTCGTCCTCGTTCTCTCCTTCAATCCTCTCTCTTTGTCTCCGCCTTGACTGTTGTTCCTCCGATATAGCTTGACCCTTCACTTCTATCCTCTTAATCGTCGTTCCACCGCCCCGCTTCGTCCTTCCTTTATTCACTTTGGGCTTTCGCTGACAATGCCCCTCACAGATCACTGAGCTCTCGTGGACCCCACCGGCGCCGCCGATCTTTGCATAGCACATCGCACCTCCTCTTCTCGTCGACGCCGATTCAATCCTTCTTTGCTCAGCGTCAACAAGTTCCTCATGGGCAGGTAAGCCGCGCTTGCGTACCATGAGAGTGGATCACTTGTAACGCAGGTTCGTAATCCCTCTTCCATCTTCCGTCCTCCCCATCCTCATCCTAACTCTGACTCGCGTTGTCTTCTTCAGCACGCCCTCGAGAAACCCGAGGAGAGCCCCAGGACGGGATCATTGACGAGCTGCTCGCACACGGCGCCGCGGTATTTGGTGAGGTCGCGAAGAGCCAGTGGGGCTCCTATTGCATCCAGCACAGTACGTTCTTCCATCTCCTCTACCACGATCATCCCATTCTGATTACCCATCGATACAGTCCTCGAACACGGGTCGGAGAAGCACCGCCAAATGGCGCTCGAGCACCCCCTTACTGCCCTGCTCCAGTTCACGGCGAACAAGTAGGTCAGCAAGAGCGTGGTCAAGGCACTCGAGGAGGGCGGGAACGAGACGCTCGCGCGCGTCGTCCAGCGCATGCGCGAGTCAGCGAAGGGGTATGCTGTCCTTCCTTCCTTCCGGGACTGACCCTTCCCATAGTGCTCGTCGTGCGATAATCGTGGATCTCGCTCTTGCTCACGAGGAGCGAGCTGATCGCCTCCGTCCTCCTTACGGTACGCCTCTTTTCACTTGATTTACACAAGGTTCATCTTATGATTCCTGCGCAGGCTAAGACGGACCGGTGCGCTGCGCTTTACGACTGCATCCGTGCACAAATCGTGCCACGGTGCGCCTGCAAGACTGGCTCCAAGGTCATCTGGCTCTTGTACGTCCATCCAATGCAGTTCATCCTTAACCCCCTCTCAAGCGTCGGCTTCTCCAGCGACCGGATGCGCGCCTACTACGAGTACTAGCCTATAGTCGCTGCTGTCCATGCCGAAGGCCACCAAAGCGTTCGCAAGCGCGTCGTGCGCTTCTTCCTATTCAGAACTTCCAAGAGGATTCCGGAGGATGGCAATTGTCAGAAAAACAGAAATATATTAGAACGATTTGACACAGTAGGAGAAATCTCGAGTACAACAAGCGTTTGAGTAACTCCATGCCGCGAGAGATTAACCGTTCTTTAACGAAATGGCTCCTCGGCTGTGCTCTTTCCCCGTATATCCATGCTCTTTTGCTCTTCCTCTGCTTTTTGTCTCTGTTTAACTCCTTCTGTCCTCAATCTCCTGCGCGTTTGCCACTGCCCGACTGACCTTTGTTTCTCCATCTGGCCAAGTCACCACTGCATTTCCGTCCTCCTGGGCCCCATTAGGTCTGTTCAAGTTTCCTTGTTTCTTCAACTGTTCACTGCCCCAGCTGTGCCGCAGTGTGCACAGTCCAAATTCACCCAGCTGACCCGCCCGCAGTTTTTTTTTTTGCCAGGTCGCCGTTCATCGCAGCAACTGCCGTCTGGGCCGCAGTTCATTTCCAATGCAGTAGATCCGGCCGCACCGTATCTTTCCAAGCCCAAATAGCTCAGTTTTTCTGGCCCGAAGCCCCGCACTTTTTGCCCATCCTCCTCAACTATCCTCAAAACCACTGGGCAGAATCTCTGCTTATTGCTCTACTATGGCTTGGGTTGCATCCTGATCTGTTGGCTTCCATTGTATTTGCTTTGCTGCTCCCCTGCTGGATTGAATATTTTGTCGAGGATCAATATTCCATCAAACTCTGCTGCAAATTGGACATGGTTCCGAATTCTCACGTTGGGCTCGGCTTCAAGACCACACAATCAATTTGGTTCATTTTAGTTTGCGCAATCTGATTTCCGGCCCCTTCCTCGCCGTTCATCTGGCCAATACTACGGAATCGGAGGTGCTGTGATCTAACCCCAGCCCAATTGCTTCTATTCGATTACGGCCTGCTTTTGGCGAAGTCTTCTCCCGCAGTCTGATCCGGCCGAAACTTGGCGGTTTTGTTCAAACTCCCAGGACCCGTACGTTCCCGGGACAGGTTGGGCAATCTGTCCATCTGCTTTTCGTCTTCCTATTTTACACTCTGGCCTGTGCTCATCAGATATGCAGCATTGTATGTACTCATGACTTGAATAATATATATTTTATTATCGCCGGAGCGAAGCGGCGGCATATCTTGTTATAATGAAATGTTCATTCTATCCCCATTCGACTTGGGTCGAGCCAATTAACATCCAAACAGACGGGTTTATTTTCCCCTCCTTTGGTTTTTAATCTCTTTGGCGCTCGTCTCATCCTTCGTATCTTGTTTCCATTTGCCCCATGTGGGAATTGGTTAATCAACAGGCAGCCTTTATTCTTCTCCTCACCTCCTCGTCCTAATATTTCAGCTGTCATTCCACGATCCACGGAGGTCAATAACGGCTCGAAGGCAGGCCGACAGCAAGCGTCTACATCTTGCATCTTACTATTACGGTCGTATGCAGGAAAGAGCCGTTCGACTCGCGTCGAGTCATGGACAATTTCTCAAATTTTTCGAAAACTCATATCCAAATGACCTCCTTCCTGGCCGAATTTCCTATAACCCTAGATAACTCTTTCATCAGCGTTTCGATCCAGTCCCCCTCCTCCCCCCTACAACATTTGCGCGGAGGTCACAACAAAAAGTTTGTCGTCGCTGGTCATCTCCTGCGGTGGATTGTAACACTACCTCTCCGTGATTCCAGAGCAGGCCTCAATACTCATGGAGGCGCTCAGAATCGCTAGGTGGAAGTGCACTCTGGCTTCAGAAGTAGGTTAAAGTGCGTACATATCCGCGCTAAGGCACAAACACTCACTCTGTCGGTGAGTTTTTAATCTGCCGAGGTGGCTTCATCTGCCAATCCCTTTGGGCAGGTTCACCAGATTCGTAGGAGTGAGTTTCTTTCTTCGACGAGGCCCGTATGGCGCTGCTCTGTTTCCTTCGCTCATTGCATTCCAGCTCGGCCGAAGCGGGCGCTTCTTTTTCTGAATGCTCTTTGCAGGGGACTCCGCTGGACTGGTCTGCATAGATTTGTGTTGATGGTGGACAGTAGATAGTACATGGCATATTGTTTATTCTCCTCGAGTCATAGGGTTACAGAAACGAAAAGGATACTGCTAAGCCAAGAACTGGACACCCAGAAGAAAAAAGTTGTTGACAATAAGAGTAAACTGTACCCATGCGACGAGCACAAAGCTGCTGGAGCGAGGAAGCATTTCCGCTTCATCGACCCGTGAGAACCGGGGAGGTTCTGCGTCTAGATGAGTTTTATGTTGGTGTTTGCCCAATCGAAAGTGTTCTAATGAGCTGCATACCCTCGCCAGCCACACTTGTTGTTTCCCAGTTCTCCACTTCATCTCCAACATTTTCATCGCTCTCCTCTTCGTCAGACTCCGTGGACGTATTTGTATATTCACTGCCGGTATCTTCCACTGTGCATAAATATGAGCGCTCTCCATCTTAGCAATGTAGAATTGGTTGATCACTCACTCTCAAATGGATCCCAAGTGATCTGCAGCAGCGGAAGCCCCAGTTCTCGCACAACATCTTGGCTATAGGGATCAAAACCCTTGCCTTCGTAGAATTGGCGGAGCCCCTCATATATATGCCCATCCCAATATTTACCCGTAGCCCCCATCTCCAACTGAAAGAAGGGAAATCCGAGTTGCTCTGCCTCCTCCTTGGTCAGCGGTTCAACTCCTGATGGATCCAGTGACCAATAGTAGACAGGCTGATCTGCAATGTCGCACTGAATATCCTCTAAGGGGCATATAAATAGATAACCCGCAGGTAGATTTTCTACGGTATCGAGAGTGCTGAGTTTATAGGAAACATTCGTGACGAGAGCTGGAGCGGGGCATAAGCTTCCCTGGATGTGTACTGGAACCAGTGACACACTTACTGAAGTCCTCGTGGTAGGCCGGGATTGCATGGAGTTGTTGAAAAAGATAATTGGCTTGGGTAAGCCATGCCTTGGGCGGCGAGAACCCGTTGAAAAGACAAGAAATGTTTTTGATCCCTGCGACGTCACATGACTCAATACTGGGATGGGCGTCTCAACAGAACGGCGCCACTGCGGGAAGTTTGAACTCACCGAAGCCAGGTGTCACTGGGATCCTGTCTCTCAGTGAAAAACACGTCGGAAGTCCCATCATCAACGGTCCACCAGAAGTATCTGAAGTTGTCCTCGGGGACATAACCAATTGTGACTGGATTTTCGGAATGCGGTCCCCAGATAACACCGGGGGCAAAGACCGACACATATGGGAACCATATGCATTAAATGCATATGGTTCGCATATGCACGGATTGTGGAACAAATGTGTCAATCATGTTTGTTGCACCTTTGTTTTCGGGGGGTGACACAAAGGCGAAAACAAAGGTGCAACAAAGGTCATTGACACCTTTGTTCCACAATCTGCGCATATGCGAACCATATGTGTTTAACACATATGGTTTTCATATGCGTCAGTTGTTGCCCCCGGTGTACTTGAGCCAACGGTCATGGACAACAACTCCGGCATATCCGTGAATCTACAGTGACGCTGACAAATAGCATCATAGCGATCCAACGGAATCGAATCAATAAAAGTCGAGTCGTGATGGGGTTCAAAAAGATTCAGATATGCGACACGTCGATATGACAATGAGAACCCATCACGATCATGGCGGTTACCCGTGAGAATTACGCAGAGGCGTCCGGTCGATGCTCGCATCCAGCTGCTAGTTCCGCCAACACTCTATCCCAGGCTGTCAGATTTAAACTCAAGACAAGGTGGGGAAACTTGCAAAGTATTCTCCAGACATAGATTCAAAATAATTGTAGGCGTCCTGCCTTTCTGCGATGAGAAGGGGATGAGTGGGTATTGAATGTTCACACAGTATATTCCTCGTCCTACGAAACTTATAAACCTCTTCAGAATGGCACAGAGCATACATACCAGAAACCCCCAGCAATAGACAGTTGATACTGGGGACACGCAAGCTTTTGTCATCATCTCCCTCAAGGGTATCAAGTCTACTCGGTTTCCGGAGAGAATAAGACCAATGATTTCGAGTTCAAGTAGGAAAGTCACCGTCGTGGAAGATCGTGGCTTGTAGCGCCGACGATCTGGATATCCCGTAGAGTTGCGGAAAATTTGGGTGCCTACAACGATGGGACGATGAGACGATGATTGGTTTTCAGATCGAACAGATGAATTCCAACCGCAGCCAGGAGTATCTGAGAATATCCTCTTGCCATTCCTTTCAAAAGAATCATCTCACGAATCTCGATGAAACAGCTCGAGCGCACCTCCTCGCTGGTCTCTCCCTGATACGTAAACACCAGCATTTTCGACTTGCAGCCTTGCACCCGCGCTGAGTACATTTTTCGTACCGGCGCTCCAACTTGGTATTGAACAACGTGATCTTGCTCGTCCAGCCGTACCTCGTGTAACAAGTCCAACTGGCCGATTGGGATCTCTTCAAAGTCTGAAGAGAAGGCGGTGTTAGGTCAGGTATTGGCCGAAACAACCCTCGTCCAGGGTCCTTACCTGTAGGATCGCTCTCGGGAATTGGATGGGTAATATTGGTGATGTTATTGAAATTGCCGCCAGGGACAACGAAGCGCCTTGCATGAGAAAAGAATGCGCCGGGGGACCTATGATTGGTCGGTTGACAGTCAATATCCCATATTCAAGGAACCGCTTATAGAGCGGGGTTTTCGCTTGACTGGGAGTCTGCGATATGCGGCGAGATGGGTTCGTCGTTCACTGACATGGGTGATATGAGGGTAAGAGATGGGCTGTTGAGCGACAATGATAACCCTGACTCTCTTTTTGAATGGCAATTCTTCCAAACGGAGTTTCGGTGGAGCGTGGTGCTGTGGCGACAAAAATATGTATGACCACGGAATCTATGCTGGAGTTGAGACTTTTGAGTTTGGTGGTTGCGCCGAAGAGAAACTCCACCTGATCGTGAGTAGTTACCGGGCAGATAAGGGATGTCGGCTTCGGGACGTCCAAAGTGCACACCGGGGTGAATCAAATTTGGTGACGACATCATTGTTGACAGCTACATATTCCCGCTACCTTTAGGTAAGGGTTTTAGGGCGCCCTTTGGTGACAAAGGACCTTTAGCCCCAGGTCTCCTTTTCCAGCCGTCGGACCAAGGCTGTTGCTCCGACCTATGAACCGCGTCCCGCCCCTGCGCTAGATCTCTCCCCGCAATTGTCCGCTTCTAGTGACTTGAGCTCGGTCTCATCTGGGCATGATTCATTTGACGTGTTTGTGCACACCCATGAGGGTCCGTGCATTTGTTTTTCTGTGGCACGTGTTCCACGCCCACCGATGCCACACGGGTTTTTGTTACAACCGCAATCGACCCCTTCTAAAACACAGAGCACATGCTTTCCAGTCTCGTGTTGCTTCACGTTACCGGACACTTCTGGTGGTATTTAGAGGTGTTTTTGAGTTGAATTAGTCAGTACATAGTATTTGCCGTATTATCATTCCATGTCCGGGGATTTTTCCTCTGCTTAGCTTTTACAATGTCCCTGCCAATTCTTTCAGTCTTTCCGAAGGTACAACTGCAGCCATTTTGGGGTAGATCACGCCCACTTTGATACCCACGTGCCTGTCACGTTCACTCCCTTCCTCCTCATTAGTGATTTGCCGGGCTCGGGCACAGGCCCGAGCCCGGCCTGTGGCTTTTGGGCCCGACCCGGTTTTCAACTGGGCCTAGGGTCGGGCCTGACATTTGCTCAGGCCCGAAGCCGGGGCCTAGGCCCGGGCTTTTTCAACAAGTTAAAAAAGAAATAAAGATGAATTTTGTAACTCACTTCAAGTTTCTTACTTATTTCTTGGCAACACGGAGACTTCAATCAGCTTACTGAACAACTTCACAAGTCTTGGCGATGAGAATTCTTTTTTTGCCCATCATTTACTTCCGAAATTGACCACAATAAGTCCGTGATAACCAAGGGAGGTCAGATTTCTCCCTCGCAAACTTGAGCCGGACGAGGGCGAGGACAATGGGGATATTGATGAAGATTTTCGAGTTCATTTGCTATTTATTATACATATATAATTATGTATTGCTAAGCCCCGGGCCTGGGCCCAAGCCCGACCCAACCCGGCCTCAAGCCCGATAGTCGGGTCGGGCCTGAGGTTCTCCCCGGCCCAAGCCCGCCCAAGCCCGGCCCAAGCCCCGGGCTTTCAGGCCCGGCCTGACCCGGAAAACACTACTCCTCATTCACATCCTCGTTCTCTGCTGGAGCACCGTCTGCCCGTGCCGTTTCGGTGTCCTCATGCAAGTCTTTCTCGCTCAAAGCTGTTTCACGCCTGTCGAAAACTGATTGTTGCCACCATCAACTGAGGCCAGCTTGCGTGCAGTCTGTTCTTTGTGAGTTGGTACAGCAGCACCACAGATCCCCAGACTGAGGACCAGCTTTGGCTGTTGTGGGTTCTCGTTGCCATCTGGCTTGGCCAATGTATGAATTCCAGGGATGCAGTAATAAGGGGGAAAGTGGTTTCACTGACTACTTTGTACAGACATGTTCGGCGGCTTTGGCCTCTGTGTCCCCCCTCCCCCCTCCTCCCCACTCACATTTGGCACTCATTTCTTTTTTTTTGTGTACATTAGAGTGGATGACATAATGGAGTGCTAAGAGCTCTGCGCCATGCAGGCAAGGTGCAGATGTTAGTCCAGCAGGCAATGGTGGTGTCGCCGCAGATGCAGTTTGTGGGGTAGATTAAAATTGCACAGGGGTGCGTTGGGTCCTCTCCCCGGATGTGCGCTCATTGAAATCTCTATTGTAGCTCACTGGTTAGCAACATCCTGTTTGACAATGTCTTCACAGACAAGGCATTTCATTGTGTGTCAACCCGCGCTCTGGCACTACTAGGTGGGTATCTGGCACGATGAGGGATGATTCGGGGTTGAGTGTCGTCATGACAAAGCCTTACAAAGTCAATGTCAACAGTGGTCAAACCTCGCTCCCTCGCTCAGTTCTCCCAGTATGTAATGTTAATTTGAGTCTTTGGCATTTTGCTTTGCTGATTTTATGGTAGTTTCAAACGGCATGCACTCAGGTGATATTTATGTTTCTGTCATTGTCTGAATACCCTTGCAGTAAGTACTCGTTGTAGTAGTCCTTCAATATAATGGTTTTACAGTGTTCTGTGGTCTGACTTCTGCTTCCTTTGTTGAGAGCTAAATTGGTTGGTGTATCCACTCGTCTTTGTGGTATCACTTTCCAGCCTATCTGTCCTTCAGCCTTCTATCCATCCTCTAGCCTTTCTGTCTTCCAGACTTTCTCCGACACGGATATAACACCTATAGAGAAATCACTGGCTGGAATTTTTGGGCTTAAATCCACTAGATAGATATTTAATTGTAGCACATGTAATCTGAATTTCTACACTTACATATTCAACAGGAGATCAAACCAGAGAACCATTGCAAAGGTCCTCTGGACTGGAGACTGGCCTTTTCATATGTTGTAGGAACTCACTGAATGCTTGAAAAGAACCTGCAAGTTTGGAATTCATTCTATCTGAGCTCATGTCAGGACCAAGAAGTGATCAACAGTCTTTGATAATCATTAACCGTTCTTTAACAAAATGCCTCCTTGGCTGTGCTGTTACCCCATGTAGTTACCTCCATTGGCTCCTCCTCTGCTCAAATAACAGCGCATCTCCCCATTTGCATTGGCACGGGGTTTTTTCAATGCCCTCTTGCTGTCACTGCGGCCTGTGAAAACCTCACCGCTGTGCACTTATTCCCGTTTGGGCCACATTTTCCGATTCTGCAGACCTCCGGAATGACTGCAAGTTGTCGACAACTCGATGGATTGGGATGTTCAAGCTGCAGAGGCAAGTCCCTGAATTGCCGGTGCACATAAATTTCCTTATTTGTGTTCAAATCCCCACTACGCCGCAGGACGACAGATCTTTTTCACACTGCGGCCACCTATGGCCTTTGCACGTATAAAGAGACAGGGTTCCATATTATCCTTTCATTGCCCCGCTTTCCTTTTATATATTCTGCAGGCGCTCATTTGTGATGATTCCTCAGCTGACCATACCCAACTCCATTTAGTAGACTCACAGCACATCTCTTGCTGTGCCGCGGTTATTCCCCCACTGCACCACAAAATCTTCTCACTGCAGCTGAATCACCGTGGCATGAATAAAGGGCCAGCATCTTCACTTCCCCTTTTGATTTGACCTGAAACATCTAGCTTGATTCTTTGGTCCCAATTTGACCATTTTGCTCTTGCCCTCTTGAGTTCAACAGCTTCTGCATGTGTTGTTCTGTTGCAACGTCCGGATGAGCTTTCCACTGTCGGATTGCTTTGTGCTCAAGCAATTCCCACATTATGCAACATCTTTGCTCACCCAGTAATCCCCAATCTGCACGCAAGCATCCTGGACAACAATTTATTCAATTCGCTCCACAGGCACAAACAAATTCCTTCTTTCTGGATTTATGGTGCATCCTGGTGCTCTTGGGTCGATGCTATCTCACCGGATGCAATGTAAAATGGATTGAAAAATTGCCCATCTTGCCTCGCTCCTCTCCTGGCGTCGGACTGGTTCAATTCCACCGTTATTCGTGTTTCAGGTCCTCGGAGACACAATTTATTGGCTGAGAATTCCCTAGATCGGTCCCATCGTGACCAGTCCTTGGAAATGCTCATGTTCAGGCTGCTTTTCCGACGTGACTACTCATGGATTTCCATTTGCTGCTTTGCTCCCAGACCCTTCTTGCTTAGGTGTTCGCACAATTCACGGCCTGATTTTTCCCCTGATGGAAGAGGATTTTTCGACACTTGACGTGGATTGCCCGTATGCGTGTGGGTTAAATATTTTCTTTTTGCAACTAATTCCCTGGAAAATATTCATCCAAGGCTCATATTTCGGGCGCCGGTAATTGTCCATTTACATTGTTTTTTGTTCCAACATTGTATTTCCTACATGTAATGTATCCACAATTGTCCGTTCACCTTTGGTTGCCGGAGCGAAGCGGTGGCACGACTTGTAGTTACTATTCATGATCATGTTGCATTGTGTACAATGCAAACAGCCATATAAGTAACTGCATGGCTATTACCTGTTAAGGAAGTTGTTGTGAGCCTGGTGCATTTACCTTTTATAGAAGGTGTTGTTACCTATTTTTACTCTGTTTGGTTTCAATATCCGGGTAATATCCGGACCCCATGTGACTTACCATATATGGGGTGCGGATATTGCCCAGATATTGCCCGGATATTCTTAATATCCAGGCAATATCCGGGCTATATCCGGGGTCCGTGTATTGCCCGAATATTATCTGGATATTCTTAATATCCAGGCAATATCTGGGCAATATCTGGGCCAGTTATATTGTACATTGTCCCCAGTGTCGCTGCCTTCACTGCAGACACTCCTGCCATCGCTGTGAGCTGCTGTCGTTGCTCGGGTGGGCTCATCCCCATCATCTCCATCCATAGTGGCATGCCCCTTGACGCAGCAAGCCCTACAACAAAGCTTCCCATGCACCCCAATGTGGCAGGCAAATTCGCTCTGCATGGGATTATCGCCCAACAATGCAAGGACCTTTGGAATAACCAGAACTGGTTCGTTGAATTTGACGTCCCAGACCCAAATTCCTTGTCCTTGAGCCTTTCTTTGGCATGCATCAGCTTTGGGTAATGTCCTGACAATTAAAACTCACTCCAGTTGGTCGACAATGCCGTCCAGCATTTCGAGTGGTCGCGCAAGGTTGGACGTACAGAGGAAATGAATGTTATATTCTTTCTGAGCTTCTTATCGTGGTAGAACAGCGGGTGTCATAAAGAAAGCTGTTGTGTTCGTTCGTTCCACTTCTATGAAACATTTCCCGAGGTGTCGTCGCAATACATCCACATAGGAAACATGACCACGCGAGAGCCCTGGGCCTTTGCTCGCCAGCAGTTACCCACGGCAGGATTGGTATATTCCCATTTCGTGCTTTTGTTGGTGTCAGGATCAACAATGTCTGGGGCATATAAGCAAGGAGGCCTGAAAATTGAATATAAAAAAGGATAACGAACCGATGAGGATAACGAACCGATGATTTGCGAAGGATGAGGAACATTGTAAATTGTGGCGTCTGACCGAAATTGTAGGACATTTTTGAGGAAGCAGTGTGCTGGGACTTTATAGTCATCCGACTTTACCACCCGCCATCCTGAGCCTTTTTCGGTGGAGACAGGCACCATTCGCCAACATTTGGCCCAAAATTGCTCACCACGAGCAAACCAGCGAATTGGGATACAGAATTCACCCACATCTGAGTCAAGCATGGCTGACTCGCATATGTATAATTGTGGCCAGAGATTCGGAGCATAGGCATGGTCTGCTCGTCTGGAAGCTCCTTGAGCCAGCACTGACCTTGACATGCCTCAGACAGCTTTGGACCACTATCTTCCGGGTAAAAAGATAGATGTGGTTGGCCTCGAGGATTTGCCATTTCCTGTATAAGAAAAATAATGATACAGGACGGTAGCACACCAACACATAGGGCCTACCTGAGCTAAAATCTGTGCCAAGTTATTCACAAAGTATTTGTTCCCGAGTGTGCCGTTATAAGAAATGGTCTCAATCCCGCAAAATTTCTGCAACGCCAGATTGATTTTCTGCATCTGTTTTATACTTGGGACGTCGTCGACATTATTGACCTTGAGGAGCCACAGAAATAAGTCGAGTTACTTTTGGGAGAAAACAGAGCGTGGCAAATGCATGAGGATATCGAGTGTGCATGTCTGGAAATTACGCTCAAGGCGAGACATATCAGCAGACAATAATAGGACATACAATACAGTCAGGCCATGGGAACCAGAAACGATTGGTTGCTCTTGCGTCTTGTGTGCGGCTGCATTTTTTTTTGTGTGCCCGTGGCTCGCCGCTGTCTGAAAGCCCAGGCTCTTGGACATCTGTCGGAAATTTAATTGTTGGGACACATTTGATGCAAAGGAGAGCGACTGATGACTTCAGGTTCATTTTCCGACTCTGAATCCTCAACGTCGTAATGCTCCTTGAATTCATCATCCGAGTGGGGTAGATCAAATCTTTCCAGTATGGTTCCAGCAATAAAAGCCACGGCCCGCTCATCTCCAGACATAGCAAGATCCCCCTCATTATTGGCTTCCATTAAATTCCAGTTAATTCCGACACCCGGCGGAGAGTCCGGATTCTGATATGCCGCCTCAGGATAGGGGCGCACGTCCTTTCCAGCCACGGAAGCCATGGAAGCCATGAGATGGCGCAAGGCATCATCGGAAAAATATTTTTCAGTGGGCACATCGGCACCTTGAGCAGTGTCGGAGGCTGTTTGTTGGGCGCGGAAGTGTTCGAAGAGGCTCTTATGGCTGCTGCTTTCTTCGTGACGCTTCCGTAAATAGTCAGTATTCCGGGCATTACCATCCCTGCAGATCACACAGTATCCAATTTTCCCACTTGGGTCAGCACTGAAGTCCCAGACGTCCGCTGAGGGAATAATTCACCAAGTATCCCTAAAAGAACTGACATATGGCGTACGCGTTTGGCTGGCGCCGGGAATATTTGCCATCAACGGGCTGTTAAATGACAGCTTAACGCCGAGAGAGGTTCGAAGTTGTGCAGATACAGGGTGCGGGAAATGAGCGGAGGTCAGGCAGCACAAGAAATGTGCCCAATGCAACTTTGATTTAGTGTCTCACACATACGAAATTCGAATGGCGCTCCGTGCACCCCTGGGACCGACTGTACACAACCGTCCCAACCGTAGAGGTAGCAAATTCGATGGTATCTACGTAGGCAGACAGGACACTATACTATGCTGCCACACAAGGAGCACCAGGATCCCCGTGTCACGCTGATACGCTGACGGTGCCGCTGAGCGCGAGCTGATAAATCAAATACCAGATCTGCAACTCCGAGGATGGCGACCGTAAGGCGATTGTGTTGTGAGTGGGCCAACCCATTCTCAGGGCTTGTAGGATATGAAATAATGAGATGGAGGGGAAGAGGAGGAAGGGGATGCGACGGGACAATACGATGAAGGAGACGTAGACGACGAGGGACCAAACAAGAACTAGACGGCGACGAGCATGAGCAACGACGAAGGCTCAAGCCGAAACAGAGGCGGTAGCGGATGGTAAACTTCTATTGTTGTAAGGGAATACATGTGTTGTATATAAAAGTAAAGAAGTAATGTAAACAAAGAGGGATGAGTGTCAGGGAAGTAGAACAATAATACTAAAATAATGCATATGTATCATGCTTGCTGTACAAAACTTGGATTTGTTGTTAGGACTGCGGCACGGGCATACAAGGTGTCAAAGATGCAGGGAGGATGTCGCGTGGAAATAGCGTGTCAGGGAATAATTAGAATGTGTCGGTTGCAATCCGGAAGTAAACAGGTGTGATTGACAGATTCAGATTCGGCGATCAACGAGCGATGCTGCTCGTCAACGCTGACACAAACCTAACCCTAGTCCATTCGTAAGCTGTATCTGTCACCCTCTCCGTCTCCACCTTAGGGACGCGTCCTCCGACGATGGCGCGGTCCAGTTCCTCCTCGAAAGCGAAGTTGCAGATAGGCTGATCCTTGACACGAGTGCGACACAGAGGATAAGTCTTCTTCTTGTCACCCAGCCACTTGTGAAGACAGTCGTAGCAAAATACATGCATACACAAAGGTCTGGTTGTGAAATCAGTCATGGTCACCAATAGATTCCGCACTCACACCACCGGCTTGTATAAGTTGTCCCAACAAATCCCGCAGTCGAACACCTTGTTGTCGACCGCCCGTAACGTCAGTTTAAACCGGCGATACCCCATACCACTCACCCGAATCGTCCTGACCCGACGGTCTGACTGCAGGGTTGTGTCCCAAGTCTGCTCCACTCGACCCGCCCGCGGGGGCCGTGTCAATATCTATACAAGCCATCAGCTCAATGCACTTATCGTCAACCCAACTGCTCACCACCACGTACACCATGATCCAACGACCCAGACTCTTCCTAATGAATGACTGGCAACGGACGCAGGTAGACCACCGCTCTCCCACTGCCTCGCTTAATTCTACCACGATCTTCCAGCTCACGCAACGATTTGGCCCAACCTAAACAGCTCAAGCTAAAAGCAAAGGAACGTAAGCCAGCCCATTCTTCCCTCAGAAAATTCCGAAAACAATTACGTGTCGCAAAAACATCGTTGTAACCGGGACATGTGGAGTCGCACTGGTATTCGGCGATGATTGATGCGAGGGATGATATTCTGGTAGACGTTTGTAGGCGATGTCTGGCCACAACATCTGACAAAGTGGGAACAGTAAAATATCGATACATTTGAATAAGTTTTAGGATATCAGCACATCTTAGTGCAACGGAGTTGGCCGGAACAGCAGCACGCACTGACTGAGCCTTGGAAAAACCGTACTGTTTGTTCAAGGTGTATATGGTCATGTATTTCGTTCCGTCGCCAGGTTCGGTGGCCGGGTTGTCCTGCAGCCTCAGTTCCATGGACCCGCCGGAATTGGGGATACAACTTCCCCATAACCAGGCAAGTAAGTTAGGGCGGGATTGGTATGGGTGGCATGGTCACTGTGCACCTGATGGCCGTTGGACGCGGATTGTGGTATATGTGCTCCACGTGCTGCATTGAACGTTGAACTATCTAAAACAGAGTTGTACGCGATATGACCGTTGAACTCGGGACCCGCCTCCCCTGCTACGGGGTAATCTGCTGTTCCTTGCCAATGATCAATTGATAAGTGCGCAGAGAGGAAGAGTAAGAGGACATATGAGGTAGGGCCCGATATTCTGTGGTGTATTCCCTCTGGCGCCTCTTGGCCGAGAGCAATTGTGGAAGGATCTGTCGGTGGTCAATAATCAGGTGCATTCAGATGATGACTGTGCAGGCTGACATGGGTTATGGTAGACGTCTTCGGGGAGGGGGGTGGGCGCCTGATCCGGCGGCGCTGCACATTTAGAGGGTGAAACTTGACGGTTAGTGCGGGACCAAACAAGAGACGATGGACACTCGCCTTGACCGCTGCTCGTAGCTGTGCCTCGAAAGGCTGGTTCAGGGGCAACCATCACTCATAAAGCACCACATTGCTCACTGTGAGTGTCAGGGTCGATAACACCGGGTGGTTGATCAGGATGTTGTAGAGCCTAGGGTGGGACCATTGAATGTCCGTGTTCGACGGCAGAGCCACATGTGTGACAGAAGGCAGAATAAAATTCTACAATAAATATCAATTTGTGTGGCAAGTCATGGCAAAAATTAACGGACTGGGAGGTTGGGATGGGATGGATGCGCCCCCGTGGACGTGGTGGAAAGGCGGCCGGGGTTGTTCCAGCCCGAATATTCAACAGCAGGGGGTAAGTCCGGTTCGTTGGAGGGCTGTAAGATGTGGCTAGAGAAACGAAGGGGAGGGGCACCGCAAGGGACATCCCCTTCGTAGAGTTCTTCAACGATGGGACAAAAGGCCATCGATGGTAGGAGCGGGGAGGCGCCGGGAAATGCAGCAGGGAGCATGAAAGTTACTGAGGTGGTATGGAAACCGGGAGCGATCGAGAAACGGGAGGAAGAGGGGCGGCAACTGCCGTATTCTTTGTAATCCACGATCGAGAATTGTGTTTTAATGGTTTTGCGGAGTAGCATCTTCCGCATTGGTAATCCACGATCGGGAATTGTGTTTTAATGGTTTTGAGGACGGAAGGGCTAGCGGAAGTTGCCGGGTCATGTGAGGTAATCCATAAGAGGCAATAAACATATGCATTATTTTTTATGGAGACCTGGAACCTAAACCGGTCCCAGGAATACTTTGTATCTAGGTTAAATCAAAATTGCGCGTCACTCATAATCCGGATCAACCGCCGTTTGATTTCTGAGAGTGAACCCCACTGCATCCGAAGCTCTGGCTGTGTAATCTCGGCTCCAGATCTTTACGGGGATAGTTGGGGCAGAAAAATAAAAAAATCAGAGGCAGCCATTGTTATAGGCAGTGATCCCCCATCAAATGTTCATCAACAACTGCCTCGAGGACATTTGAACATCAAGACATAGATCCGTTTCTGTATCAACTGCCCGCGAGTGCAGTGAGCGGAACTGCCCTATAAAAGTCTGGAAACAAGACTAAGCCACTGGGAATGTTTCTGAGGTTAGAAGTTTTAGCAACAAAATAGACACGGCATAAACTGGGCATATCCGAGGTATTTTCTTCCTCACTGAAACCATGAGTGTCGGTTGAATGTCGGTTTTGGACCTGGTAATTCGGTGACTAGTATCAGGTAGCGTATCAGGTGACAGCCCGGGGCGGCCGTCCCGGTCCGGATGATCCGGCAGTATCAGTCGCAGTTTCAGTTGCTCTGGGTTGCCAGGTATCAGGAGAGTGGCTTATACTTCCAGATTCAGCCGGGCCAGAACTGCAGTTAAAATCCCCGGTATTGGGGACGGTTATACTGTGGCCGGAAGACAGGATATCGGGAGCATTTTTGGTGTCACCAATGCAATCAATTTGGCGGAGTGATTTGAAGTTTGCCCCCTCCTACGACGTTTCAGGCGTCACATTATTCATTTCGGAAAAAACTTCAGGTTTGAAAGAAAAAAAAACTTCTCTCGAAGTTTGGAATGCTCTGATATTGCACCCACAGATACTAGGTAGGTGTATGTTGCTCACACTGGGAGGAATCCGACTGTATTCGAGTGAGATGAGCAGGATACAACTTCGGCCGTAGTGCCGACCGGCGGCAATCAACAACGATTAGCGCCGATTCCCTTATAATCATGCTCAAATCACCCTCATTGGCGCATATTGGGGGCGCATGGTACGGTCCATGGAGCATGCATGTCTTGGGGCATACGGTGCTGCTCTCGGGGCCTGTCGCTGGAGTGTACATCCAACTACAGCAGTCAAAGATGAAGTTCAGATGAAATCTTATTGAAAATCTTTGTATTATTACAGTGTCTCTCAATTTACACACATTTGAACAGACACAGGTCGTGGTATGATGACTCCTGAAGTATTACAGACGCGATGAAACCTGGTAAGAATCACTTGACCCGCCCATTAGTAGTGGTCCACAGCGTCCATTGCCAGATGTCGGCACCGGGAGGTAGTTCCAGGATTTGCGACGCGGACATGATGAGGACAACATTTTTCAACGACTCCTGGACGGCTTCATACTGCGCAGAACCTAATCATTCCGTGACTCAAGTCGAACAAAAGTCGAGGATGTGAATCCACAGAATCCCAATATCCCCCTTGGCCTGGCTTTCTCGCACCTTAAAGTGCATGAAGGGCTTGCAAAGGAGCGCAAAAGCCCGAAACTGCATCTCGGACATCCCCCACGGATCGCAGTGAAACACCGTCAAGCCCGCTTTGTCGAACAGAACATGCGGCCCAACAACGACACTCGTTGAAGCTGGATAATCGCGGTATGCTGTACCTTGCGGAGCACCGGTGGATTACGGGCTCAGAGATTCGATCAGAGGCAGGCATAATTGTTGCCAGACTGAAAAAATACGGTCAAGCGGGGTGTAGCCAGAGTTGTTGAAAATAGATACTATGAGCTAGCAACACGTGCGGACTCTAATAACAAGCCCCAGGAAGCTTAGTCTCTCGTAGACAGACACTACAAACGGTTAACCTCGTACCTCGGTAGTTTGTAGTCTGTTGATCACCTTGATCGGTTGATTGATCGCCCTCTTATTACCAATCAGCAAAATTCTCGGCGCCTGAAACATCTTTTGCAACGCGCTTTTCGACTTCTCGAGGAGACAGTTGTATTTATCGGGCTTGAAGCTACAAGTCTTCCAGCAAAATCGTGGTGCTAGCGGTGAAAAACAACAATGCCGGATTTTGATGGCCCGGCACACCAGACCAGCTGCGAGGTCAATTTTCATGAACACAGAGCAAGATAAACAGTTCTGAAGAGACAGTTCGGTTTCAAAATGGATTATATCACGGCCTTTCCTTGGAAATTCCTCGAAAGAGCTATTGGGAGTGTCGAAAAGTCTTGGGTGAAATTCAAACTCCGACAATTAGTAATAAGTTCGGCGAAATTTCCTTGTGGTTTTTAGAAGTTGAAGAACCGCAGAAACAATTTGCTCTACGAAAGAAGTAGCCACCAGGGTGACAAGCATGAGAGGAGGTCGAACAAGACATAAATCGGGTCTCGGAGTGCAGGCTGCCAAACAATCAGCAATGACCCAGGAGAATAGTTGATGACACAACTTCAAGAGGGCCACCCCGGTGTGTTCGATGAGTAGGAAGCTGTATTGTGTTGAGCTGGAAAGCAGAGCCAACAGGTGCTCGAAAACTATTAGCCTAACCAAAGGTGAGTATCTTGAACACGGCCTCAGATGTGTATTTTTACCAAATCTCCTCTATGTATATCTGTACAGTGTATTGCGAACATGGACCATGGTCTCCAAAAGATACCGATGCCGGATTGTAAGGCAAGGAATAGGGGCAATCAACTCACAATAGATGTTTGTCGTCGGCACCCTGTTTGAGCCTTGTGACGGTTCGGTCGTGGGCACGAATGGCCGCCACAATTACAATGTCAACCTTCCAGCTACTCGATCTCTGTGTCAGCTGCGTGGCCCGCACCCAAAACTCTATGACAAATGCTCACATAATCTGGTTGTACAACTCGCCCCGACGACACAAAGGTACTGCAATCAATTGCGCACAGGGTATTTTCCACATCTGTGTCCGTTGCGTCGGGAACCAGGGCGTCAGAAACTGGCTCCGTATGGGGTCATCAGATAAGACAACAAAGTAGATAGTGATGCTTCAATATTACCTGATCTCATACCTCGATATATGGAAGTCTGTTATCAAAGCAGTGGGGTCCGATCAGAGTAAAAGCTTGTTACATAATCTGCACAGCCACGTGGACGCTTTCGATGTTTTGGCCTACAGACTCAACATTAAACTAGATTTTATGCCAATACACTCATGGAAGTGCTAAAAACCTCCCTATCTTTGATACACTGTGGAACGGGGTGGTAGAAATCCTCCAATATCTCACGTGACTGTGCGCTCTGTTGAAGTACCAAACTTTGAACAGTGCTCTGAAAGGCTGAATAAAATTCAGAAAGCATGGAACAGTAAGGTCTTTCTTGGTTGAAACAGGCAGAAACTTTTTGTAGTGGTGCCGTGGTTGAAGCTTCAAAGGCATTGTGGCTGTGCATATTACATAACAAGTGCTTACCCCCGATCGGGACCCCGCGCTTAACAACAGACAAATACCCAAGGTGCGTACGCAATTGTTCCTGGGTACGCCTTTATCCCCTTAGTCTGATCTCCTTTGTAATTCGGATGACGTAATGCAACTTTTTATGTTTGAGTTCTTAATTTCAAAAATTCCCGTTATGGATGTCCTTTTCAAGTGTCCCCTGTTCACCCATCGATCAGCAGTCATTGACTGTCTCGCAAGACAAGCCCATGCTTGCTAGCCGAACCAAAACCTTGAGGTCAAACAGATCCTCCGGTTCTGTTTTATCTCTGGGCTAGTGCTCCAGCTTTTCATTGGATGCAATGGTTAGCTTATGTGAGCGGATATCTGATCAATAGCTGTTATGTAGGAATAGCAAGTATCATCAGCAGTGCTTTTGATACTGCAATACCCTGATCACGCTTGACTTGACTTGGAGTATGGGAAGTGGGTGCAACATTAATTGCAATCCAAACCATATACCCTCAAACCAGATGGCTGTTCAGGGTGTGGTAGTCATCCATGAACTGAAAACCTTCCCTGTTCTC
Source organism: Mycena olivaceomarginata (assembly GCA_029378375.1). Lineage (NCBI taxonomy): Eukaryota > Fungi > Basidiomycota > Agaricomycetes > Agaricales > Mycenaceae > Mycena > Mycena olivaceomarginata. Next base: position 198,965 of record JARKIC010000459.1, on the reverse strand, counting down.
TGAGAGAATGCAGCCATGGCCTGCACCGGATCACCACACTTCAGGCGAGGCACTGCACTCCAGAAGCTGTGGTTGGCCATGTTAGCCTCTGAGTTTGCAGAATATTTTTTAAGCAGTGTCCAAAACCACCCTGGCATTTGGTAATGCTCAAGCAGATGGCGGTGAATGTGCCCACTAACTTTAGCTAGTGGGTTCTCAGGTGCCATTGTGAAACACAGCGCCCTACCAAATTTTCACTTTTAGGTCACCCATTCAATTCTCCCAAATGGATTCTCTTTTTTTTTTTTTTTCCTCTGCCTTTTTTGAGTGCTGACTGATTCATCATGTGTCCTTCCTTCCTTTATCCGTGTTTGGAGGTTTCCCGTTCGATTCTCGCTGGTGCCTCAGTGTTTACTTGAATTTCTCTATTCCAGATTTTGCTGACAGGGGTCAATTTCTAACATTCCTCGGCTCGAGAAAATTGGGAGGTGCATCCTTCTACTTTCTCATTGTTAAACTCTATCATGCATAATAAATTGAAGATTTCCATGCCAAGACCCAAAATCAAATTGGACTTCTCAAGACTCGAGGAAATTTAGATAGCTCAGATTGAGTTCAGAGAGCAGACATCCAGTAATGCCAACAAAATTCTAGGCATGTATTTAATGTGTAGGGAATATCGCAATATTTTGTGTTGACCTCCTCAACCCTGCTGAAATCCTTGATCAATATTTCCTTTAGTACATAGGCAAGTTGAGGAGCCAGGCAGAAAGGTCAGCCCCGACACAGTCGGGGTTTCCGTGCCCAATGCGAGCTGGTCAACATGTCGACCAAGTGAGAATTGGGCCAAGTGAATTTCAACCAGATTTCCCAGGACTTGAATAAACCTGGCTGAAATTCACAGTCAGCTTAGGAAGTGATCTAAGTTGCAACCAGTTAGTGGGCTCTGCTGTGGAGCATGCTACAAGTGTTCTCTGTTGTAGGCAGACTGTTCTCCATAGCCATGTGTACATTGTAATAAGTGCGAAAATTTGTAATTGCAATGGCCCACGACTGCGAGGTGTGTGTGAAATCATGTGCAGCCTTCTACGCATCAATAGTTTCAGGTATGCACATGCCAATTAAGGCCCAAGTTCCCGAAGGAGGTGGGAGACTCACGGTCCCTTCAGCATGATAATTGACTATGAGCTCCGGTATGCCTGAGAGCTGGTGCCAATTTACATTAATCCTCTTTGGTGCACATGTGTCAGCCATACTGAGAGTGTTCACTTTTCGGCTTGCAAAATGGGCTTGTGCTCACGCCAATGGGCTTGTTCTGGGCTTGGGCTTGGATTTGGGGGTAAATCAAAGCCCAAGCCTGCCGATTGGCTTGCAAGCCCATTTGTAAGCCCATTTGTTGGCTTGGCAAGCCTGTTTGCTCGCTTAGCCAAGAAACGGGCTTGTGCATATTTCTTGCCCCCAACGCACTATCCAATTAATTTGAGTGACCCCACTGTGTCTACTTCCAGGGCTTGTTTTTCTTTCCCATTGTTTTGATCCCTGATGTGATACTACACCGTCGCTAGCAGGGATGACCTGGGCCAACATTGTAAATTCAGCCCAGAAATATGGGCTTGTCTCTCTTAATAGATTCTTCCGGTAATCCTATATCTCCTGTGGATACTGGTTCTTAAGGTGTTAACCAGCATGATGATGAATAGCATGCACCGCTGATCGCCAAACTCAACTGATCTGCCTGTTTTTGACAGAAGTGGCTATGCTCTCGGCTTGTTCAACCCTTGTTTATGTTCCTCGCGAATCCTGTGGCATCTCCACAACTGTTGATACCCATTCCTTGACAGCCACACCCTGCTCTGCACCTTGTTTTGATTATTTTCTATTCCTCCGCCTTCACCGCAATGTAGTTCATGTCAACATGGTGATTCATTTGACATTTGGCATGCTATTACACCTTTTTCATAGTTCACCCCACTTCCGCTTCATTTATCCATTCATGTCCTCTCATACATATAAAACCATCATAGATTGCACAATAAAAATAACACTGTTTTGCCCCATGTTCATCTCAACTCCGTCTTAGATTTCATATGCCACTGTTATAGTTCTTCATTGTCCATGTTCACCCTCGTCCTCGCTCTCACCTCGTCCCTCGTCATCCTTGTGTCATATATTGTCCCTGCTGTATCACTCCATGTGGCGAACCTCACCTCATTCCAATCTCACCCTCACCCTCACCTCAGCTTTAATCCCCTCCTGAGCACTGGACATGGTTGGACCCACTCACACATATTTTGTACTGCAACTACTCTCCGAGTGCTGAGTTTGATTATTTCGGCTCATGCTCTCAGACGTGTCATAAGCATATCATTTTGGCGATGATCAGCTCTCTTTACCAAGGTCAGTCCATCATTTTAGATGTGGGTTTCTTTTGACTTTTTGGCTTGTGAGCTTGTTGGTTAGCGTTGCCAAACCAAAAAGCCGAGAAAAAGCGCAATCAAAATGTCAAAATGCTGATGCATGCTACATAAATATGTTTGCAATGGTGAAAATACATGATAAGTATTCAGAAATAACATTATTCATTTACTGTATCTAAGTACATTTCAGATAGCATAGTACTTTGTGAATTAAAATGTTAAATGCAACAAAGTGCTTTGTGAACTGTCACACCAGGGTGTGGACGACATTTGTGTAATGCACTAGCCTTTCACATGTGTCAGCCTTTGCCCCCTGTGTGATGTTGCTTGCTTGTAAAGCAACATGATGTCAATCACAACTGGCTCTTCATGTTGATTGCCCTATCTCGGAGATCGGTGACACACTGTCCTTTTGAGAGATGCCTCAGCACTGTTCTCGTTGAGCAGCTGTGCAATGTCAAGGTGACCCTCCTTCACTGCGAGATGCAGTGCAGTCCAGCCACTTTTGGTGGCTTGGTCAATGGATGCACTATGTTCAATGAGCAGCCGGGTGATGTCAGGGTGACCATTCTGCGATGCAAAATGCAGTGCAGTCCAGCCATATTTGTCAGCTAGGTCAATGGATGTTCTGTGCTTGATGAGCAGCTGGGCAACATAAAGGTGACCCCTCTTTGCTGCGAGATGCAGTGCAGTCAGGCCATCTTTAGTGGCTAGGTCGACAGATGCATTGTGCTCAGTGAGCAGCCTCACAACTTCGATGTGACCATACTCCAATGCAAGATACAGTGCAGTTGAGCCATCTTTGGTGGCTAGGTTGATAGATGCATTGTGCTCAATGAGCAGCCTCATGATGTTGAGGTGACCCTTCTTTGCTGCGACATGCAGTGCAGTCAAGCCATCTTTAGTGGCTAGGTTGACAGATGCATTGTGCTCAATGAGCAGCCTCGCAATTTCGAGGCGATCATACTCCAATGTGAGAAGCAGTGCAGTAAGGCCATCTTTGGTGGCTAGGTCGACAGATGCATTGTGCTCAGTGAGCAGCCTCACAACTTCGATGTGACCATACTCCAATGCAAGATACAGTGCAGTTGAGCCATCTTTGGTGGCTAGGTTGATAGATGCATTGTGCTCAATGAGCAGCCTCATGATGTTGAAGTGACCCTTCTTTGCTGCGACATGCAGTGCAGTCAAGCCATCTTTAGTGGCTAGGTCGACAGATGCATTGTGCTCAATAAGCAGCCTCGCAATTTCGAGGTGACCATACTCCAATGCAAGATACAGTGCAGTCGAGCCATCTTTGGTGGCTAGGTTGACAGATGCATTGTGCTCAATGAGCAGCCTCGCGATGTCAAGGTGACCATTCTCCAATGCGAGGTGCAGTGCAGTCTTGCCATCTTTGGTGGCCAAGTCAATGCATGTGTTCACCTTCATGAGTAGAAAGTGCACCCCCTCAGTGTAGCCTATTTCAGAACACATACACACTGCAGGTGATATGGGTGCATCCCACTGACGGCTTTCCCACGACCAAGAGATAGGATGCAATTGGTACAAAGCAGCATGTTGGCTACTTCCATCCTCCAGGAGATGCATTGTTGAGTGAAGTAGTGCCTCTTGGTCTTGTTCATTGCAAAGCCGCAGGTGATGAAACCAATATTTTGCTGCATACAAGGAGATTGGGTAGTCTGGGAGTGTATCTTTGGTCATTGAATGTTTGGGTTCGGAAAAAAGGAGGAGATAGCGGACACAAGTTTGAGTAATAAATCTGTGGGAGATATCTTTACTAAGGTCAATGATTGTGCCAAATTGCTGCTGGAATTGTGGGGAAAGGATATAATCCTTGACAGATGAATGTGCGAAGGCTATTGACGGTTTATCTGAGCCATTGTTCCTGATTCTGAGCCAGCCCATTAACCTATCTGGACCATCATTTTTTATCACAATCAGACCCTCTAACAACTTCAACTTGTTGGAGTTGTCCCGATGTCTTTTCGGATAGTATGTGGATTTTGCCAGGTCGGAAAAGTTGAATCCAGGGGCATCCAGGGGGAACGAAATAGCATCTGCCAGCTCATCTGATGTGACTTGTCTGGCAGAAAAACACAAGCCACCGGAAAATCGCTTGGATAAAAGCTGGTTTGAGAGAAACTTTTGCCCGGGTTAAGAAACGACTGTAAATCCCGAACAGATCAGGTGGGAGGGCTGCGAGGGTCTGCTGCCACTCGTCCTCATAACAATTATTGAGTTCAATGAGCAGACATGCAGCAAACCGAAACCTGGATATGCAAGTTAACTTGAGGAAAAATCACAGTGTGATGAGAGGACTGACATTCCGTTGCTCTTGTGAACAATCTGCCCTGTGACTTGCTCTGCATACTCATCATCACTAGCCCGATTTCCGACCCTTGCAATTTCGCTGCCAACAAAGGACCTAATGTCGTCATTTGAGACCTGGGAACCAAGCTCAATGAAGGTTACATCCTTGAATGCTGTTTGGAATTCATTAAAAGGTTGGCTGGTGAAGAGGAGATGTGGTGCATTTTTGGTGGGCTGCCATAGGCTGTGGATGAATTTGATGAGATGCTTCCAGTCGGTCTTGTTACATTCATCGAGCCCATCAAAGACAATATATGTCTGTTCCAACTCTGAAAGTAAATCTGTGAGGACTCCTAGAAGATCTAAGTGCTGTGGAAGCAAACTTCCGTTTCCTAGTGTTTTATGCAACTGACAAAGTGACCTATAGGGAAAAGGCGACTGTCCAGAGAGCTGCCAGATGATAGAACGTAACATGATGTCCATGTGCTGCCTCTCGTTCCTAAAATCAAAATAGAAATATGCAATTGCCGTCTGGTTGGGACAGCCCACGGTGATGTTTTCAATCACTGTTGAGCTGTTGCAATTGTCAGCAGCAGATTAATACTATGTATGTAGTAGTGATACCAATCACCTTAGTACACTCTTTCCGGTACCAGCTATGACTAATTATCAGACATGGAATTGGAGCAGCCAATAAAATTGACTTACAGATTCCTTTGATCCATAAAGAGCTGGGTGTGGCCTTCCAATTAACAAATCGAACATCATCCAGGAGCCAGTGCCCAGTGGCTTCATGATGAAGTTTCCGTAGTTCGTACTGTCTGTCCTGTGTATCAGGAGGAAACTTCAACCACTTTTCCAGAATTTCTTTGAGTCTAGATATCGTTCAGCTTGGAAAATATTCAACATGGAAAACTTGATTAACCCTTGACCCAGATGTACACTGTTATTGTTGAGAAAGGACTTTGGGACAGAAGCAGGGGACACCATACATTTTATTATCAATAATCACGGTGGGACCCTCGCCTGTACCCCCGCTGCCACCCATGCCACCATTTCCGTGGCCCGGTCCACCCGAGCCTCCGTGGCCCCCTAGGGACAACAAGATATTGTGATGTTGACATCCCAATAAAGCTTCGTACGCACCTGAAATGTTGTAATTGATGGTCCTTGCTCCATTATCCTGGCGAGACATGGTCAAAATGGGCCGTTAGAGCACCGATCTTTGGAAGGTGGGACACCATGTCAGCCACAAGTAAAGGTTACACCGCAGAAAGAGCCGCCCACAGAAAGGAAGAGGAGGATGTATTCGTGCGCAGTGGACTTGGAGGTAGATGACAAGACTGGTCGCCTTGAGCGCCTCGTGGAGAACAGCCTTCGCGTTCGCACGAGGAATGTCCGAAAAGAAAGGAGTCGGAGCTTTCCGGGTCGGCGACCACGAGTGAGCCGGTATGTCAACGGCTCAAATGCGTGGTTCAATTTATTTGCGAAATTGTTCATTCCAAGGGGTTCAACTGCCTGAAATCGCGTTCACTTCCGAGCCAAAAATGGTCGGATTTAATCGGTCGTGCGATCGATTCGTTCAGCGCTTGGAATTGCGGGGTTCCCCGGGAAGTGCAACGTGGAATCCCACGTCACACAATTTTGACAGCGACTCGGAAGCAGAACTGGATGATTTGATCGAGATCGGCTGTCCGCCACACTCATCTCTGCCCTTTGCACAAGCTCCTTGTACGCCACGCACCGCTGCACCGCTTCTCCCTTGCTACGGCCGCTTCCACGCCACCACGTTGTCGCCGCCGAGCCCGCTCCCTCTCACACGTCCGCTTGCAGCCTTGCACTGCCCGGGCCACGCCACTGTCATGTCCCCTTCCTTCCCCTGCATCCGCCTCTTCTATCTCTCTTCTGTTGCGCCTCTGGATTTCCGCATCGAGGTGATTACCATGCCATCGCGCAGCTATGCGCGACGTTTCCACTCACGCTCTGCCGTCATAATCGCCTTGTCCCACTGCCCATCATTAGGAGCGCGGACCAGCAGCCGAGCATCTTCCACCAAAAGATTAAGGTGGGTTCTTCCTCCGCTCTTCCATTCCTCTGCCCCTTTTCCCCTTCCCTTCCCTTCCTCCTGCCTTCCTCCCACAAGTACCAGTATGCGCGAACGATGCCTTTGTTGCACAGGCTGCAGACCCCGAAGACCGTGCCCGCATCGTCGACGCCATCTGCGCGGACGGTGGGGAGATTCTGATGCACCGATCGGTGCGTCCCTTCCTTTCATCGTCCTTTGCGTTATGCTGATTATCCCCCCGCGCTACGCTAGGGTTCAGCAATGACGCCGTTCAGCGCTGTCTCGAAGCCGCCCCGGGCCCCGAGGAACGCGGTCAGATCGTCTCCTACATGCGGTATGTCATCCGCCCCCTCCTTCCCTCTTCCCTGTACTAAAAAACTGATGGTCTCGCTGCACAGCGGCCGCATCGTCGATCTCATGATGCACTGAAACGGACCACGTCCCCCAGAACTCGAAGGCACTCGATTGCGAGGAGGAAGTTTGCTTGCTGATTGTGTCAGAGCTCCTTTGGGCCGCTCCGGCGACGACGACAAGCATGCGTCGCATATGTGGAGTAAAGTGAGAGTGGTCTTCATTCTTTCCAACCTCTATCCTTCTTCGTCCGCATTTTCATTCGTCCTCGTTCTCTCCTTCAATCCTCTCTCCTTGTCTCCGCCTTGACTGTCGTTCCTTCGATATATCTTGACCCTTCATTTCTATCCTTTTAATCGTCGTTCCACCGTCCCCGTTTCCTCCTTCCTTTATTCACTTTGGGCTTTCGCTGACAATGCCCTTCACAGATCACTGAGCTCTCGTGGACCCCCCCGGCGGCGCCGATCTTTGCATCGTATGTCGTACCTCCTCTTCTCATCGACACCGAGTCAATCCTTCTTCGCTCAGCGTCAACAAGTCCCTCAAGGGCAAGTGGACCCCGTCTCCATACCATGAGACTGGATCACTCGTCCCGCAGGTACGTAATCCCTCTTCCATCTTCCATCCTCCCATCCTCATCCTAACACTGACTCGCGTTATCTTCAGCACGCCCTCGAGAAACCCGAGGAGAGCGCCAGGATGGGATCATTGACGAGCCGCTCGCTCACGGCGCCGCGGTATTTGGTGAGGTCGCGAAGAGCCCAGCGGGGCTCCTATTGCATCTAGCACAGTACGTTCTTCCCTCTCCTCTACCACGATCCTATTATGATTACCCATCGATACAGTCCTCGAACACGGGTTGGAGAAGCACCGCTAAATGGCGCTCGAGCACCCCCTCACTGCCCTGCTCGAGTTCGCGACGAACGACCAGGTCAGCAAGAGCGTGGTCAAGGCACTCAAGGAGGGCGGGAAGGAGACGCTCGATCGCGTCGTGCGGCCGGCGAAGGGGTACGCTGTCCTTCCTTCATTCCTCTCCTTCTCGAGGACTGACCCTTCCCGTAGTGCTCGTCATGCGACAATCGTGGATCTCGCTCTTGTTCACGAGGAGCGAGCTGATCGCCTCCGTCCTCCTTACGGTGCGCCTCCTTTCACTTGATTTTCACAACGTTCATCTTATGATCCCTGCGCAGGCTAAGGACCGGTGCACCGCGCTTTACGACTGCATCCGTGCACAAATCGCCTGCAAGACCGGCTCCAAGGTTATCTGGCTCTTGTACGTCCAATCCAGTTCATCCTTAACCCACTCTCAAGGGTCTTCTTCTCCAGCGACCGGATTCGCGCCTACTACGGGTACTAACCTATATTCGCTGACTTGCATGCCGAAGGCTACCAAAGCGTTCGCAAGCGCGTCGTGCGCTTCTTCCTTGATTCTTCTATTCATAACCTCGACCTTTCAAAAGAAAAGACGACTCCGGAGGGTGCCGATTGTCAGAAAAACATAAATATATATTAGAATGATTTAACACAGTAGGAGAAATCCCGAGTAGTACAACCCTGTTGCCAGTGAGGCTTGCGCGTATGAACGGATCTATGGAAAGTGAAATCTAGAGGAGATCGCGATTGGGTATAAAGAAACCGAGAGAAGGAAAAAACTCACCCATGCCTTCGCCGCCGAAGAAATATACAGATGTCAAGCCCATTGGCGCTGAAGCACGGGCGGACCGTGAAGCGCCAAAATGCAGCCTAATTCCAAGACCACAGCGGGAAGAAGCCCGCAGAAAATACAATAGACAAATCAGTCCCGAGATACCCCTCTGTTTCTGGAGTTACTAGCTCAACCAATAGCGTGTATCTGACGAGGGTCCAAGGCCATATCATATTCATATGTATTTGAATATATTCAAAATATATTTTTCCGTATCGTATTTTTGGCCAGCACTACACGCCATGAAAGCGTCTGCCTGCGCCCAAAAATCGGGCAGCCCCTTGCGCTGGCAAGTCAATTTCCCCAGTAGTCCCCGTCGATTGCAATGCGAATCGCACGTCGTATGTGTGCGGAGTTCGCGCCATTTGGTACAGGTTTCTATGCGAAGGGTGCCATTTCAGCACCACAAGTGAAACGCATGGGCATTCCACCAGCACTGCCAGCGCATTTTTCAGGGTATATAGCGGTCCAGAGCGAGGTGGGTGAGTGCAGGCAGCAACCGAACATCCGGGAGTACCTCTGCGATGCCGACGAAGCCAAATATGTCGAGATGCGCAGCGTCACGGAGTGGGTGTGCCAGATTGATGGAGCGGAACTCGGACAGTTCTTTCAAATTCATAGCCAGCCTCTCGACCCGCATTTCTGCGATGAAAGGAAGGAGCTTCGGGCTCGTGAAGTCGTAGTTTCGAACACAGTTGAAGCCGCGTCTATGGTGCGTACCTGTACGGACGGAATTAACTCGCAATTTGATGCACTGGAAAAAGGTGTAAAGACGCGTACGGAGCCGGGAGGAACACCACTGGAACCTGAATCTGAATGCTGGGGAAAAAAAACCTTACAGTTCAAGAAAGACGGCTCGATCCCGAATCGAACGGGTGTCCTGCATACAGATATAGTCACGGCCAGGCAAAGCAGGCGCGGTCCATCCGCCATCGATCCGATATCTGGCTACCGCGGCCGCTGCTTGGGTGGGATCGCATCGGCAGTGGAGGTACATACCGCAGACGATAGAGTACATTATGGATTTTTGAGACATCCACCAGGACCATGGCCAGGATAGAGGCAAGCATGCGGGGCACAAAGGATGTGGACGAGTTGCCGCCTGTGTATCTTCCACGGACCGCTGGTTTTATTCCCTGAGATCCAAGAGCTTTTTATGTTGGAGCCACTGGTCGGGAGTAACGTTTCTGAAAAAGACTCGGAGACTTCAGACGCTTGGGGGCTGGAATTGGGCCACTCGGGCCAGTTCGGAACCGTAGAAGATAATCTGTCGCAGAGATTCGTAGCACCGAAGATGCGATCATCTTCTCGGCCCGCGGGTACACTCTGGCTTCAAAAGTAAGTTAAAGTGCGTACATATCCGCGCTAAGGCACAAACACTCACTCTGTGGGTGATTTTTTACTCTGCCGAGGTGGCTTCATCTACCATCCCTTCGTGCAGTTTCACTAGATTCGTAGGAGTGAGTTGCTTTCGTCGACGAGGGTATGGCGCTGCTCTGTTTCCTTCGCTCGTTGCATTCCAGCTCGGATGAAGCGGGCGCTTCTTTTGCCGAATACTCTTTGCGAGGGCTCCGTTGGACTGGTCTGCATAGATTTGTGTTGATGGTAGGCAGTAGATGGTACATGGCATATCGTTTATTCTCCTCAAGTCATAAGGTTACAGAAACGAAAAGGATACTGCTAAGCCAAGAATTGGACACCCAGGAGAAAAAAGTTGACAGTAAACTGTACCCATGCGACGAGCACGAAGCTCGTGGAGCGAGGAAGCATTTTCACCTCATCGCCCCGTGAGAACCGGGGAGGTTCTGCGTCTGGATGAATTTTACTGCCCAATTTCGTTCAATTCGGCGGTCACGCGTCACGCACCCCCTGTGCCGCGATGAATTTTGGTTTCGGTCACGGGTCACAGCACCCAGTGCCGAATGTAAAATGCGTGACATCAGGGCCAAATCTCCCTCAGAGGTGCAAAAAAGGCAGAATTTTCGAAAATTTCCGTCTTGAATGCCGAATTTTTGGAGGTGTCACGCCAAACTTCGTTGATTGCCGAAGTGCCGAATCGGTATTTTGGGTCACGGGTCACAACCCGTGCCGAATTGAACGAAATTGCGCAGTATGTCCGTGTTAGCCCAATTGAAAGTGTTCTAATGAGCTACGTACCTTCGCCAGCCACACCTGTTGTGTCCCAGTTCTCCACTTCACCTCCAACATCTTCATTGCTCTTCTCTTCGTCAGAATCTGCGGACGTATTCCTATATTCACTGCCGGCATCTTCCACTGCACATAAAATATGAGCGCTCCCATCTTAGCAATGCAGAATTGGTTGATAACTCAGTCTCAAATGGATCCCAAGTGATCTGCAGAAGCAGAAGCCCCAGTTCTCCCGCAACATCTTGGCTATAGGGATCAAACCCCTTGCCTTCGTAGAATTGGCGGAGCCCCCATATATATGCCCATCCCAATATTTACCTGTAGCCCCCATCTCCAACTGAAAGAAGGGAAATCCGAGTTGCTCTGCCTCCTCCTCGGTCAGCGGTTCAACTCCTGATGGATCCAGTGACCAATAGTAGACGGGCTGATCTGCAATGCACTCGATAAATTCCGCCTCCACCCCTTTACCATAACGGGACGTGTACTGCCATCTGCTGACGGCTTCCTCACGGAGCTTGAAACTGGAGCCCGTGGACGGCCGTAGTGACGCTTGCGCCAAACAAGTGTCCTCCCTCTTCCTCTCACCCTCTTGCGACACCTCAACCCTCTCAAGATCAAGATGCCTCTGTTCACCAACCACAAGACGATGCAAATCGACGCGCGGCGCGTCCGCTGCCCCGAACCAGACTACCCGCATTTTCTCCCCGCTTCCCGCGAGTGCCAGCATGGCCAAAACCGCGGCAAGTGGTACACTGTTGTACGTTTCCACATGTTTCTTCCACTTCGCCTTGTACTAAAGTGTTCAATTTAGTCCTATAATGAGTCCCATGGCCACCGCTTCAAATTCTGGGATTTGGGCGCCTTCGCCGCTTCTCCCGTCGCCACCTCCTCCCACCCAGAACAATATTCCCCCTGCCGCCCACCCCTCTTCCAAGCATCGGCGTCCTGTCAGAACACCAAGCGCCAAGTGCTTCTCCTGCCCCCGCCTCGGCAATGCGCAGTGCAAGCGTCGCTGCTATAGGACCTGCTGTCGCGCGCAGTCGAGTTTTTGTGCAGTGTCCACGAGCTCGCGCCACCGGCACGCATGATCTCCAAGACCACACAGCAGCTCCTTGTCGCGGGACTCGAGGAAGCGGCCGCAGCCCTTCCTGCACCGCGCCACTGCGTGAGCGAGCTCCACCACCAGCGCCTCGCCCAGGAACAGGAAGCTGGCACTGCTGCGTGTCTCGCTGCACTGACAGCGCTCCCCCCGTCGCCGATGCTCTCGCAAGAAGCACGCGACCAGGTGTTTACCGTCAGTGTCGCCCTCGGTACTTCGCCTCCACCGCTTGTCGTGTCGCAACCCACCCGCCGTGTTACACTTATTACCATCAATGGCAATTTGTACTATATGCTCCTCCGCGCTCCTAGCTATGTATTTCTTGTAGATTTGAATTCAATCTCATTTTATTCCACCTTTACGGCGGTCTCCTTTCAACGGACATGCCCACAACGAAGGGCGAGCGGCACAGACGGCACATCAAACCTGCCGTGCTGCCGAAAAAAAACGGTGGCAGTGTTTTTCCCAGAAAGGAAGTGGAGCGGAGGCGGAATTTCTGCAACTTCTGCAATGCCGCACTGAATATCCTCTAAGGGCATATAAATAGATAGCCCGCAGTTAGATTTTCTACGGTATCGAGAGTGCTGAGTTTATAGGAATATTCATGACAAGAGCTGTGGAGCGGGGCATAAGCTTCCTTGGATGTATACTGGAACCAGCGACACACTTACTGAAATCCTCGTGGTAGGCTGGTATTGCATGGAGTTGTTGAAAAAGATAATTGGATTGGGTAAGCCATGCCTTGGCCACCGAGACCCTGGTGAAAAGACAAGAAATATCTTTGATCCCTGCGACGTAATACTGGGATGGGTGTATCAACAGAACGGTGCCACTGCGGGAAGTTTGAACTCACCGAAGCCAGGTGTCACTGGGATCCTCTCTCAGTGAAAAATATGTCAGAAGTCCCGTCATCAATGGTCTACTAGAAGTATCTGAAGTTGTCCATGGGGACATGCTGTTCCATTTCGTTCAATTCGTATGGCACTTTGGCATATGACATCAAATATGAAATGATCCTTTCGTATGTGGGCTTGCAACCTGTGTGACTTACAAAATTTTCGTATAAAACTGCCCCGCAGGGCTGCCCAGAGCGAAATTTTTGGTGTTAAATTGGTGAGACCCTTTCGTATTGAGCCCTTGTGACCCTGTGACCTACGAAATATTTCGTAGATTTTTGTGCTTGTGACCTGTGACCATACGAATTGAAAAAAATAGAACAGTAACCAATTGTGACTGGATTTTCGGAATGCGGTCCCCAGATAATTGAGCCAACGGTCACGGACAATGACTCTGGCATATCCGTGAATCTACTGTGATGCTGACAAATAGCATCATAGCGATCCAACGGAATCGAATCAATAAAAGTCGAGCCGTGATGCAGTTCAAAAAGATTCGGATATGCGACACATCAATATGACAACGAGAACCTATCACGATCAATTTTGCGGTTACCCGTGAGAATTACGCAGAGGCGTCCGGTCGATGCTCGCATCCCGTTGCTAGTTCCGACAACACTCTATCCGAGGCTGTCAGATTCAAACTCAAGACAAGGTGAGAAAACTTGCAAGGTATTCTCCAGACATAGATTCGAAATAATCATAGGTGTCCTGCTTTTCCGCGATAAGAAGGGGATGAGTGGGCATTGAATGTTCGCACAGTATATTCCTCGTCCTATGAAACTGATAAACCTCTTCAGAATGGCACAAAGCATACTGGACAATTTCGTTCAAATCGACAGGGGGTGTGACGTGTGACCCATTTTACCTATTCGACATTTCGGCAGCCGCTGAATTTTTGCATGACACCTCGAAAATTTCGGCATTTGAACCGGAATTTTTGTCTTTTTTGCGTTTTATTTTATTTTATTAGGCAATACGGGGCCTGTGACCACTTGGAGGTTTGACAGAGGCCCGAGCGACGCGTGACCTCGACCAAAGTTCGTGATTGACAGGGGGGTGCATGATGTGTGACTGCCGATTTGAACGAAATAGTACAGTACATACCAGAAACCCCCAGCAATAGACGGTTGATGCTGGGGACACACAAGCTTTCATCATCATCTCTCTCAAGGGTATCAAATCTACTCGGTTTCCGGAGAGAATAAGACCAATGGTTTGGAGTCCAAGTAGAAAAGTCACCATTGTGGAAGATCATGGCTTGTAGAGCCGACAATCTGGATATCACATAGAGTTGCGGAAAATTTGGGTGCCTATAACAATGAAGCGATGAGACGATGATTGGTTTTCAGATAGAACAGATGAATTCCAACCACAGCCAGGAGTATCTGAGAATATCCTCTTGCCATTCCTTTCAAAAAAATCATCTCACAAATCTCTATAAAACAACTCAAACGCACCTCCTCGCCGGTCTCTCCCTGATACGTAAACACCAGCATTTTCGACTTACAGCCTTGCACCCGCACTGAGTACATTTTTCGGACCCGCGCTCCCACTTGGTATTGAAGAGCATGATCTTGCTCATCAATCGTTCCTCGTGTAACAAGTCCGACTGGCAAATTGGGATCTCTTCAAAATATGAGGAGAAGGGGGTGTTAGGTCAAGTATTGGCCGAATCAACCCTCGTCCACGGTCCTTACCCGTAGGATCGCTCTCGGGAATTGGATGGGTGATATTGGTGATGTTATTGAAATTGCCGCCAGCGACAATGAAGCGCCTTGCATGAGAAAAGAATGCGCCGGGGGACCTACGATTGGTCGATTGACAGTCAATATTCTATATTCAAGGAACCACTTACGGAGGGTTTTCGCGTGACTGGGAGTCTGCGATATGCGGTGGGTAGTCTCTGTTACAGACCAGAAACGGATGACGAACAAGTATCCATATATGGGGCGGGATGGGTTTGTCGTTCACTGACATGGGTGATATGAGGGTAAGAGATGGGCTGTTGAGCAACAATGATAACCCTGACCTCTCTTTTTGAATGGCAATTCTTCCAAACGGAGTTTCGGTGGAGCTGTGTGGTGCTGTGGGCGACAAAAATATGTTACATGTAAGATGAACCTCCGCTTCGCTCCGGGATGCCGGAGCAGAAAGAAAAATAGAATCACAATGTCTCGGGAGAAATTATGGCCATGCAAGCAAAAGAGACGGGAAGAGAGTTGGGTTTTGATTTTGTGACGTTGTTCAGTTCCGCCGAGAAATGGGCACCCTACAGAATTTTCGAGATGGAGAGGGGGCTTTATTCAAATCAGGGTGTTGCATCAAGATGTTTCCAGTGGTGATTGGTCCAGGGGCAAAATACACGGCCCCGGGTGCGTGAACAGAGTAAAAAAAACAATTAATAACCACAGCCTACGAGGGGAAGAGCGTACGAGAGGTTCTAAGAGCAAAAGAGGTAATGATCCGTCACACAACGCCGGAATTGAGAAGGAACACTGACATTAGCAACATATCGGATGGTCGGAAAGATGGCATTGAATATACCCACGCCGGGATGGAGATAGCCGAGTAATAGCGCACCAGACAGCTTCCAGTACTCGGCGATGGACAGAACGGTTGAGAAACCCAGGATTGACATTGGGGAGGGTCGGAGTGGGCCATGTGCGAACGGATAGCATCCCAAACGAGAAGAGGGCTGCATTTATATGGAAAGAGTTTTGCCGGAATAAGTACATGGCCTCCCAGCAAGATGTATAAACTCACGCCGCGCTGGAGGCTGCAACTGCGATCTGCTGCGGCCTGCGAGAAAGAACCACTCACTGGTCAGCTGATTGTTGGAAATCATAGATGGATGGGTTTAGACCAAGGGGATGAGCAGAGGAATGCAAAGGAGGATAAGCTATATGGAGAAAGGAGCCAATAGGTACAATTGATGGGCAGCCGAATGAGCAAAATCTTAAAGAACGGTTAATGACCGCGGAATCTATGCTGGAGTTGAGACTTTTGAGTTTGGTGGTTGCGCCGAGGAGAAAGTCTACCTGATCATGAGTAGTTACCGGGCAGATAAGGGATGTCGGCTTTGGGACATCCAAAGTGCCCACCCGGTGAATCAAATTTGGTGATGACATCATTGTTGACGGCTACATATTACTGCTCCCGACGACATCGCCAAGCCCGTCAGAACCGTGGGATATAGCTCTAAGTGAGCAGCGTGTGCATGAGGAAGGAAGCACAGCCTGAAGAGACAGAAAAGATAGTTCGGTCCAGACTACAGACAGAAGTTCGTAGACAGTGTGGCTACCTCCTACTGCAGCAGCGAATGCTACTGAGCCCTGCAAACGTTCACGCTGTGACAGCGCGAACAGCTGTAGAGACTACAGCAGTTTCCGAGAATGATTCCGAATGGAATGATACATGCAACCTGTCATCCCGGCGCCTGGCATCTCTTCCTCTCTCCACCATCAGTCATGCACAATGGCTCTCGGACATACACATCCCGCTCGACCCCCGAAGACGAGGAATCCCCCGGGTAGGTCCTTGTGCCTGCCATTCAGAATTCGTCTCATCTTATATCATGCAGCGCTGGCGGTGCCATCTTTTCGGGCTCCCACCACTTCACCGTCACTGGTGGAACGTTTACGAGCATCAATAATCGAAGTGTTGCCCCTAGTAAACCTTCTGGTAAATTATCCCAACAAGGCTTGCAAACATTCTCTGAATATTGTAAAGACTTTCGAATGATCTCGCTCGGAGACATATATCTCCATGAAGAATTAGGATTGGATCAGGGATCGCGCATTATCCGGCGTCTGTGCATCCGACCTTCAGTTCGTCGCGTATACTCCGCCAAAATTCACGGCCAAAAGGCCAATGCGACGGTGACCATCTATCAAGGCGATAGGGCGGAGGAGGTGCGCTCCCCGTTAACCTAGCTTCTATATTCCAGATGTAGAGTATTTCGCAGGAATGGCGGGAGGACATTGAGCGATACTCATGGCTCCGGTAAGCGAATCGTCTTTACCCGCCTGTTTAACCTTCGCTTCAGGCATCCCAATTTCGTTCAACTCCACGGTGTAACGACTACCCCCACGATACACGCTGCAATCTTCCATGAAGGTGTGTGGTTTCATCTCGTCCCATTAATGAGCTTGAACATTTAATGAGATCTGATACCGTTCCGACAATTCCTGGCACTCTACCGCCATTCGCCGGTTCTGACCGTCTATATCTACGGTTACTGCGTATGTACATTCGCGTTCTAGATATTTTCCGATCTCTTACCCCCCGCAGCAAACCGAGTTCATGGTATGAAAGTTCGACGGAATTGTCCGGCTCACTCAGCGATCCCAGATGGCGGATGAATATTTGGTATCTACATTCCGCCGGCCACTGGTGAGTTCATTCGCCTGGAGCGCTTTACTTATCCAAACATTGCAGTTGTTTGAGGAGTGCACACTATGGATCCGTCGGTCAACCGGGCAGCTCTGTGCGGACCTCATACCGAGCAATGGCGACTACTGGCCTTACGGTCTGGCAGAGGTAACTCGCAGGAATGGCATCGACACCTCCGATACATCAAGACAGGAGACCATAGTCGTCGATTACCTGACACTGGAACAGTATCATTCAATATGCTACTGGGACTTGTCACGACATCTTCGCATTAGCATTTCTGCGCCGATAACTGTGACTCTTGGCGCAGTAGTTGCCCGTACTCTCGACGGGCCGCTTGAAGGCTTGGTTGAGATTGCGTCCTTTTCAGATGTCGAGACCGATTGGGATGACTCGTCCGGAGCAGAAGGAGAAATCATGGACAATGGTTGGACCCGGTATTCAAATCTTTTGGTGATGATGATTTCGCCCTCATTGCTTTAATTTCCCAGTTTTAATTCTGCTGATGTACTGGGCCGCACGCTTCGGCTATACGTGGAGTACGAACCGAATTCTGGGGCATGGCCCAGTCAGGCAAATCACATATTCAGCCGCCACGGCATCACCTCCGAATTCGAGAACTACGGTACGGCTAGAAAACATCATTCCGCTTCTTTCCGTTTCATCTGTTCAAACAGCTGTTGTATATGAAGTTCAATTCGAGATCATCATTTCAGATACCCTTGAAGACCTAGCATCGAGTTACCTATTCCTCTGTCCAACACACCATCTCCAGATCGCACACTCCTCATTCCGATGGCCAGACTATCCGGTTTTTGGTCCATGGATTGCTTGGGTTCTGAACGTCTTACCGCAGAGGAAGCAACACAAAATGGATTCCCCTCGATCCAGTTGATCACCGGAGTGCACGGGGACTTCTGGGATGGTTGTGTTTACATGGGCCTTCGTCAGTTCCATCACGGCAAGGGATTCGATCCAGATAGCTCGGAGGTGGCGCGCCATCTTGGCTTCCCACTTTATCAAATCTCCGGTGAGGCAGAGGCCGCTTTTTCAGGCAAGTTCAGACTTTGAAGCACCTCCCTTACCCCTGATAAAGGCGGCAGATGACGAGGATCCTCATCTCATGGAACCAGGACAGCCGCACGAGATTGCTTTGGTGTCGAAGACCTATGAGCTTACAATATATTTGCAGTTGGGTCTCATGCTATTTTTGACCTTGTACTGGCTGTACCAGCGCGTGTGCTAGCGGTCCAGTGGCTCGTATCCATTCGGACCATGCACATTGCAACCTTCGGCATGGAAGTGTACTTGGTGTTAGGACACTATGGGTGCATATGAGCAGAACATGGAGCGCAGTCCTACATATCTAGGTATAAATAGCAATGTGAACACTGATTCCGGAGATGTCTGGGCTGGTATGGATACGCTGGAGGACAATAGTGGTATGGCGCCAAGTTACATGCGTGTTGGACCTTGAACCCGCCATCGTTCCTGTGCAAGACGCTGTAGTGTGAGAGATGCTTCATGAGTCCGATCCGCCCAGCATCCCGAGAAGATAAACACATCATGCTTTGATATTTTGTTCTGGTAGTGCCTTTTCTACACAACCAGTATCAGCATCCTCCTTTGTCGTTGTTCTGTTTTGGCCATACCACTCCGGGATTCAATGTGATCTGCAGTGGCGACAAGGAATTCAGAATATACAAAGTGAGCACAGCTGTGAAGAGCGGAGTGAAGAGCGGAGTGACCCTTCAAGTTGATGGACCAGAAATGTTGAGCGGATAATTGATTGTGGGCAACAATGAATTACAGGCATGGCTATCGTGGTAGTGAGCCTGATGGTGAGTACTGAATTATTTCATTCAAGCCGACAGGGGGGGGTGACGCGTGACCGTTTTTTTTCCAGTTCGACATTTCGACACCGGCCAAAATTTGGCGTGATACCCCCAAAATTTCGGCATTTCCCCGGGAAAGTTTGCTTTTTTGTGTCTTTCAGGCGATCTTAGTTGGACCGTGACCAGCGGTAAGTGCGACAAGGGCCGCCGTGACCCGTGACTCCGACCAAACTTCGACATCGACAGACAAGCGGCGGCCGGCGCTTCGCGCCAGCCCCCACTTTATAAATAAGCCATGCCTGTCAGCTGACCACAGACGTGTGAGAGAGGTTTACAAATGGAGATACGGCTTCAGACAGACAGAGAGGCTTAATTTTATAAAGAGGGTGATGTCAGCCCCCAAAAAAATTAGAGGGCGGACCAGTGGGATAGGTCACAGGATTCATCCCGCGAACGTTGCTGCGTGTAAGTTCCGGGCTGCGAGACCTGCGCGGATGTACTGCGGTCAGAACGGCGAAATTTCAAACAACCAATTTGGGAAACTTCCATATTTTACCACGGGGGTTTTTCCCATCGTCTCCATTGTGATCTTGAACTTCATCAAGGAAGCCAGAGACGACATCTTATCAAGGTCAAAATCAGGGTCAGCTGCCCTCAGAAATCCACATTCGAGTCAGTAAAGATCCGACGAGCATTGACGGATGGTGTGAATAACATTCACTGCAATAGCGGCGGCAAGGATGGTTAATGAGTCGACTTTATGCGGGTCGTATTGAGTGAAACTCAATTCAAGCAAATTTGAGCGTGCGGGTACATTTATTATTTCAGATACTACACTAACTTACTAACAGAGGGCAAGTGGTGAAGCAATCAATTCCTCCTCAGACGAAGGTTCGGGCCTTAGCCAGTTGAGGCCGCAGTCCCGGACACCGATGAGCCCGAAGGCGTGGAAGTTGCCGCCGTGTTTGCCACCGTGGTTGCCAGTGTGTTCGACTGTGTTGCTGGAGTGTATGGCATTGTCTCCAAGGAAGAGGAAGAGGACGACAGAGATTCGGGGCCTGAGGGAGGTGAGGGAGGATCGAATTTCCTCCATTTCGATGGTGAACTCAGAGCAGACAGGGCATTGGTTGATGTCTGGTTGTCGGAAGTAGTAGACACGTTGGAGCCAATGTTGAGTGCCGTTGAATCAACCTTGATTCGGAGAATGTCCTCAGGACTGAGGTCGCGACATAGGCCATCAAACTGCATCACAGTATTGGTCTGCAGCATCGGAGCTCGTGTCCAGCGAGCCGTGGATAAGTCGAAGACACATCTGATTATTGGATGAGGGAAAAGATATTTTAAAAGTACCAGGCACGTACTGGACAGTAGAGGTGTTCGTGTGGCCACGGACAAAATCCGAGCGAGCGACAGTAATGAGTCAGGACGCATGACCATCATTGAGTGTTTGAGGACTTCCGTTCACACGACCTCGGACCAACACCATACACCATCGAAGTGAATTCATCGGGCAAGTGGTCCTTCGATTACATGAGGATGAGGAGCAAGAAATATACAGCACGTACATTATAAGTATCGCTGTCAGGATTCCCTGGCAACACTACGAGCATCAAGGCATCGAGAGTGAGTGAGTTACTGGCCAGAGACTTCGCTGTGGACGGGGTCGCGATTGACTGCGCGGTACAGATGGCAAATGCGACCATGCCATCTGGGATCAGGGGCATTGTGCTGGCGGTGAAAACACGGACATCGGCAGCCAGCTTTGAGCTGAAAGAAACTAAGAATGTAGAAACTGGACATGGGTGCGGAGGGGAGGATCTGAAGAGCGCATTTTGCATCGGCGGTATAAATCGGATTCTGTCCTCACTGTGCCGCAGAATGCAGTAATGGTCGCAGTGAAGCTAAACCAAAAAAGAACAGTACAGGTTAAGGTCAAGATCCGAAGAAGCGTAGTGCGTAGGGCCCGTGTGATTTCTCAGATTGCTGCTGTCGAGCAAAAAGGACATATGGGGCATACAAAATGAAGAGGCAGTGTGGACGATCACGGAGATTCGAGCATGGATGGGGTTAAAAACAGAGTGCGAGCAGATGAAGATGAAAGGAGTACAGACATATGGAGAAATAGCACAGCCGAGGAGCCATTTCGTTAAAGAACGGTTAATGGGTGCGTGACCCGTGACTGTCGATTTGAATGAAATAATTCAATAATCCTGACACCCTGAAAGTGAAAAAGCCTCCAACTGTGTTGGACCGTTCAAGCGCTGAAAGCCCAGTGCGAAGTTTTGAGGCGGTGGTGGTGGGAAGGGAAAGGACACGGATCACCCGGCACTGCGAGTAGCACGTGATTAATGGTCTTCTCTCTCCTCTATCACGCCCAATGCCCATTGCTCTCCAACAAATGAAACTTTCCTGGCGCTTTCCCTCAATTCCGCTACCCACGTCATTGTGCTGCCCCGAGGTTCTCATGTTTTGGCTTCTGAACGCTGTCCATTCCCGGAATCCCGACGCCGCGTAGCTCTCTCTGCCAATGGTGTCTCCACACTCGGGACGGGCCTTGCTCTCCAAGTTATTCTCTGTGTGCTCGTGTGCACCATGTGAATAGTCCATCCGCCAAAACCCTCGACACAGAGATACCGCTCGGCGCAATTGATATTACGCCGGACTTAGGTGAAATTGCGCAAAGTTGATTCAAGATTACCTGCAACGTGAGCCGCCTGGGATTCTGCTTGTCCGAAGACAAATATCTTGCACCTCCACCGACACTTATCCGAGCCGCCTATCATCGAACCTCACACATCCCAAATAAACTCGGATCCGTCCACCAGTGCCTCCCCTGGATGCAACGTCATCGGTCGATTAAAGATCGACATTAGTATTACCACTGGGACGGTTCTGACCGTGGTTGTATTTTGCCCAACATCTTGAACTTGTGCCGACGCTTATCCGAATTGTTCAGGTCCAGCCCCCACGCAGAACAAATGATTTGATGCTCTTGGCTCCGTTGACTGTAGCAACGAACTCCCTGCCCTGGATGCAATCCCACCATTGATCCCTGTGGTCATCGGTTCCGTCATGGGCGGCGCACGCTGAGCCGAGGTCGATCCTTCCTGCCTGGATGAAGTTCGGGACCTGGTCGGCAGATACACCGTGATTCTGCCGTGCGCTGTTGATGCTTCCTTCATCTGCTAAAACCTCCGCGCGTTTGCACGATTCGCTCGAGTAGCCGCCATGCGTTCTATCCTCCTCCCCCTCGCGCTCTTTGCGACTCGGGTCTTCGCGGACGACATCACGGTCTACAACGATGCCGCCCTCGCGGCTGGCTGGGAGAACTGGAGTTGGAGCAGCGACATCGACTTCGCGGCGACAGACGTCTTTGAGGGCAGCAGCAGCATCAGCGTGAACTCAGAGGCATGGAGTGCGCTGTCGGTGAAGCTGGAGGGCACCTTCCCGAACTATCAAGGGTTGAGGTTCGATATCGCGGTGCGTGTAGTTTTGAGTTTTCCCCGCATATCAGTTTATAATAATCAATCGTTTTCTCCAGGGCGCGCAACCCGATTTAACGATCACCATCTCGTCCTCCGTCGATGGCACCACGTCTCCGAACATCTTGCTCTCTGCCATCAGCACGACCATCACCGCCAACGCGTTCACCTCGGTCCTCATCGACTTCCGTAACCTACCCGGGAGCGGAGCTGCGTTGGTGCGTTGTGTTACTGTCTTCCTCTGTTCTCCTCAATTCTTGCATCCTTCCTTTTCATTCCGCCTTCTCCATACCTTCATCCCTTTTTTTCTAACCATACCTGCACAGGGCCCCGGCACCTGGGACCGCATCACCTTCCAGGGCGGTGCCAACGGCGCCATCTACCACATCGACAACATTGTCGTCGTCGAGAGCATCATCGTCGCACCGCTCTTCCTCTCCGCCGAGCCCTTTGCGGCGAACACAGTTGCGGTTACGACGCAGGGCGCCGTGGACTTTTCGACGGTTGGGGTGTCGCTTAACGGGCAGGTGCGTGTGGTCCTCGTTTTTGCATTCAATTGGGTGCGCCGCTCCGATACGTTGTGTGCTGATGTGATGTGTAGGCGGTGAAGATACTGAACACTACAACCTACACGCCCGTCGGGACGCCCTCGAAGAGCATCACGTATCTCACGCTCGCGAAGAACTTTGCGCCGGGAACGCTCCTGGTTAACACCGGCGTTGAGAACGGCGGGAAGGCGACATTCAACGTCACCCTGCCTGCGGTGCAGTTCCTCAGGTACTTTCGGCTGCGACATATCTACCTCCCTGATATATGAACGCATACTTACGCCTTCCCGCGCTCAGTGTCGTCCCGCAAAACACCTTCCCCATCTCGCCCCTCATCTACGGCGTCAACTTCCCGCCCTCTGCGACCTACATCCAGGACCTCGGTGTCACCATGTCGCGTTGGGGCGGCAACGCCGTGACAGCGTACAACCCCACTGGGCAGTTCACGAATGCGGGGAACGACTGGTTCTTCGAGAATCGCGTGGCAGACCCGCCGAACGCCGATGATTGGGTGGGCTGGGTGCAGGGCGCGGGGAGTGCGACATTGTTGACTGTTCCTGCGTGAGTGGTTGTGGCTGAGCGGTTTGGAGTACCCTAACTGAGTTATTGTGGTCGACAGGCTAGATTGGGTCGCGAAAGACGCGACGTCGTACTCGTACCCCATCTCTACGTACCCAGGTGTGTACCTTTCTGTTCCTCAAAATTCCCACTGACGTCCCCCACAGTCCAAACCTCTACCGACCCATTCCTCGCCAACGCCGGAAACGGTCTCCTCCCGAACGGCTCCTTCGTCACTCCCGTGCCAAACCCCACGAGCGTCTACACGCCCTGGAACACCACCCTCGCGAAGGCATGGCTCAAGGGGCTGAAGAACAAGCCGACACTGGTGGCGATTGATAACGAGATAGAGATTGCGAGCAATACGCATCAGGATATGCATCCTGTGTGAGTTCGTCTCCTTATTCGATTTCCCCTTTCACTGAGAAATTGTCTTTAGACCGATGGGGTATGACGAGGAGCTGAGCCGGATGGTGAGCTATGCGCTTGCGGCGAAGGAGGCGATCCCGGGCGTGAAGGTTGCCGCCCCGTCGACATGCTCGTGGTGGTTCTGTGCGTTTTGCTTCTCAAGTGTTCCTTTCCCAGCTCACCAGAACGCCTTTTTCCGCAGACTGGACAAGCGACATCGGGTATACGGACAACGCGGCGCACGACAACATCGACTTCATCCCGTGGTTCCTGACGCAGATGGCTGCGGCGGAGAAGAAGAACGGGCAGCGCCTTCTGGACTATCTCGACATCCACTACTACTATCAGGCTGACACGAGTGCGAATGACGCGGCTGCAAAGGCACTCCGCCTCCGGATGACGCGGTCGCTCTGGGTGCGCCTCATCCCCCTCACTCTCAGTCAGTACGAATAAAAGTGAACTAACGCTTTTTCGCAGGACACCTCCTACGTCGACGAATCGTGGGTCGGCTCTGACCCACAGAACCACCAGTGGAACCCTACCGCCGTCTCGCTCATCCCGCGCTTCCGCACGCTCATCGACATCAACTACCCCGGCACCAAGCTCTCCATCAGTGAGTTCAGCTCAACGGCCGACACCGATATCACGGGCGGACTGGTGACGGTCGACATGCTCGGCATCTTTGGGCAACAAAAGCTCGACAGCGCGACGTACTGGGGCACTGTCGACGAGCTCGGCCCAATTGGTCTGGCGTATTGGTTGTTCCGTGGGTGCGTTTTTCTGTGCATCGACTTTCAAGAGTGTCTGGGAATCTGAGTGGTGCGACGCGTCGCAGATTCGGCGTCCACTTCGGTGCGAACAGCGTGCAGGTCAATTTGGCGACACCGAACCCGGACACGCAGGGCGTGTACGCCGCGACGGAGAACGGCAAGATCAGCGTCGTGATCGTGAACAAGAACCCCGACACGCCCATCACCTTTGCTCTCGCCAATCTGCCGTTCGGGTCTTATTTCGTGCGCCACTTTGGAGGCGCGGCGGGGATTGCGAAGTGGCAGGTGCGTGTTGAGCTTCTTTTTCCGCCCAATAGAGAGCTGACTGGACTGACAGACGACTGTAACGATCAACTCGATCGACTACATTGTTGTGCCCGCGTACACGGCCGTGTTCTTGAAGCAAAATTGAGGGTAATATTCGTTTCATTTTGCTGTATTATGTGGGCCGAATATATTTGGCAAGACATTCGGTACAGATGCGATTGCCCGAATTATTCTGATATGCATGTAAGCAAGCAAGTCTCCCTCAAAAGCGAGCCAACGCACCATCACTCAAGTATATCCGCGCAATAATCTCCGCAACCGACTGCTTCAGCAGATTCGCCCCCTCCTCCTCCAGCACGTCGCTATTCCACCGATTGGGTGGATTTGTGTCCGCGAACGCTGTCCGTGGATCGCATGGCGACACAGGGGGTACGACGCCCCTCGGTTTTTGTCGCCGCGTAGAACCGCAGCTTCGTGCCGAAGGCGCTCACAGCGTACAGCTTCGGCAGCAGCGGGCACAGGGGCCGCAGGTCGCGCAGTCGCCGCCGACTCTCCGCGTCTGCTTGCTCGCGCGCGGACGGCCAGCGGAGGGTGTCAGGGGAGTTCACCTGGAGGAGGAGCACGGGCATGTCGTTGTAGAAGACTGTAAACTCGACCGCGGAAGAGCCGGGAGAGTGGCGTGGGTAGGTCCCCGGCGAGACGAGGAAGTTCGTGTCGGCGGGGAAGAGATGATAGAGCAGCTTGTTGTATGGACCGTAGTAGTCGACGTCGAGGGCGGTTATTGGCACTGTGTCGAACGGTTGGATGATGGTGTTCGGCCATGGGTCCATTCTTTGAATTCGAGGCGCAGGAGAGACAAGAGAAAGCAAACGAACCTTAGGGGACTGAAAAATGGATGTGAAATCCAAGCTTTCGGGATCGGGCAGGTACCCCACAATTTAACCGAAATTGGGCTGTAGAATCTTCAAATGGAGAGCAGTACATAGTATCCTGGACAACGAAACTGGTTGGATAATCAAACCATGGTTTACAAATCGTGGGTCGCTTGACGCCTGAACTCAGTACACCGTCCAAAAACATTCCATATTTTCTTTGGTCCCTTTCGGTGACGGCTGGGGCCAATCTACTCAGTTTTTGCTTGAGTTTGGTCTCCGCAGAGACTTCCCTCTATCTGTTAAGACTTTCCCCCAGTTCATTGTTGCCAGTTTAATCTGGTGAAAAACGCAATGCTCATTAGAAGGGGCCGACTGGTCGAGAGAAAGAAAGCATATTGAAAGGGGAATAGCCAAATAACGAGATAGTCTTGAAACCATAGCCCATCGACGAAGAATGCAGGCACTTGGCCAATCAAACGACTCTTCCCATTTTCAACACATTGGAAGGGCGATCTGAACGATTCTCAGACGAATATGATGATCATAATACAATTGCGCATCAGTTCCTTAATGATACAGTATGTATGTATAGTCCGATCCATCAACCGTAAGGGGCCATAATTGGCTACATCGACGCTAGCCTTCGCTCGGACTACCTCGCCATGTACTCGACTCATGCGAGGTGGGTACCGGTGTCGTTTCGCTGCCGTCCGACTGAGCCAGATCATCCCCAAAGTGAAACGCGTCGACTGGCGGCATAGGTAATCGTAAGTGATAACAGAAAAATAAAGACAGCATGAGACTAACCTTCCAGAGCCCACGCGTATATGTCCGTAGCGGTAAAGTCGAGGTCGAGGTCCGGGATCTGCATATCTTCGGCGAAATTGAAATGCTCGGCAGACTGGGATGCGGGCTGTATGGAAGGCTGAGAGTGATTTGTACGGCTGGATAGATATTCAAGTGCGTGTAGAGTCTGAAGATCATATAGCTGATCTGGGGGAGCCGCCATATGAGGACGACCGGGGTGTTGTGACGATGCAGGGGAATGTGTGGGTTGCGCCGTCGGCGAATGACGGGCCCTCTTGCGTCGGGGAGGCAGAGGCGGAAAGGGCGAGTCGGGTGGGGAAACGGACCGGTGATTCCCGGGAAGCGATAGTGCAGGGCTGGGAGGCGTCGGAGAGAAGCTCGCCGATGTGATGGTGGTTTCCAAGATGTCGGCTCAGGTGAAGATGCCGACCCTACGTCCGATGTTGTCGCGTCTCCAGGGTGGCCGTTGTGGCTGGTCGACGAGCGACCTGGGTTCACCACAACATACTCACAATGGAAGCCCTTCCTTTTGCAGTATGCGCAAGGATTCGTCGGGGGCTGTTCTGAGGTTAGGCACTGAAGCCGATGAATAATGTCAGCCTGTCTGGTTATAGCTCAAGCTGGAAAAGAACGCACTCGGATCTTCCGTGTCCTGCACGAAGTGCATGCCATGATTGTGCGACGGCGGTGGGGTGTGGTCGACTTGAAAGGCCCATTTTTTTCGCTGGGTTGGGTTGTCAATCTCGGAAGAAGGCGTCGAGGACATGGTTGAGTCACTTGTTGTGCGTTGCGGACGCTTTTTCACTGTTTGGACGGTTCTTAGTAAGTCCGTTCTGGGCGCGGAAGCTGATGAAACAATTGAGGGAGGATGACATTTGGATCCGCGCCGCTGCGGAGGTGCGCCCAAGTGTGATTGTTCTTCCCATTCGCGCTTGGTGTGCTGATCTGACCGGAATTATTGCTATTTTTGTGCCTGATGCTCGAAAAAACTCCTTCCATCAGCCCGATCGCGATTCGCGGCCTGGGGGATAAATTTAATGATCTGCCGGCAGTAATATACGCGGAGGTAGCAATCGGCTCATCGGCACTGGGCGGCATTGGCTGATGGCGGCCACCACTGCCGAACACCATAAGCCGCCACTGGGTCTTCTTGCCTCTTTTACCGAAAGCCAGCACTTAGCAGGCTCGTGCTTTCGGTGTTTTCCACCGGATTTTCTGGAATCTACTGAAAAATCCAGCAGCACACAACAATTTCCACCGAAGACACCGAATACTATTGGATTCCGATGCATTTCCACTGGTCCCCTTCAGGGATATGTACCAGAGGAATCCATGTGAGTCATTCTTGCAGCAAAATAATGATCATTTGAGATAACATTGGAAGCCCCGTGTCGTTTCAATGGTGCGGATTGCGTCCAATGTTGAATTCGACACGCATCGCCGTGTGTTCAGGATAGCGGCTGTTCAAGTTGGCACTTACGCATATCGCCCCGTGTGACCAAAAAAAAACAAGAATTGTTGTAAGGAAACTGTGGTGTCGAAAAAGGTTGAGTGTGGTTTGCCAGCAGAATACGTTCAAATCCAGTGAACTACACCGGAGTGATGGCGGCAACTCGCTTTGATGAGTCTGCCAACGGCCCCCGGTATCCACCGGTAGCCAGCGGCGCCAGTGAACTTGTTACCTCCGGGCATATTACAGCAAATTAATCACTGAAGACGCACCAGGACGACGGGCGTTCCACTTCCTGCTACTTCCAGCCCGTTTAAGTCGTATCATTCGTTGAACAAAAGGCATTCTGTTCGTCGCGCTCACCTCCACGAGAATATTATTCTCACAGCCTGAAGAGCGGCGCCGGCCAGGGCCCATATTCGCAATTGTGTGCGGATCCTCTGCAGATCTTCAATTTGAAGCTCGTCGCTTGTTGAATGACATGCTGTGCCGGAAAAATTGTTGGCCTGCGGACGTGCAGGTTCGGTGTCATAAATGGACCCGTTTATTCGTTGCAAATTCGTTGCCAGGGATAGTGAGTATTGCACCCAGAACCGAGTCCGTGTGGTAAGTACGCCTTGCTATCCCTGATGAAGGCGGATGTCGGCCTTGTTTTTCGTGTGGCAAAAACCACAATTACTGAGCGCTGAGCGGCAAAGACTGAGGCGGACTCATTTTGATTGTAGTGCTCGAATTCTACGACTGATTGCACCAAAGCCGACTGAGGCCGGCAGAGAGCCTTCCCCGCCGACACTGCATTTCATTTGCAGAGCTGGCCGAGCTTTGCCGACTCTTGCGGCGGCAGCGCGACATCGGCGACCCTCGGCCAATCCACGGCCCTCTCAAACGGGCGATCGGCACTGAACGGCATTACTATTGCTGTTGATCGGCGTGATCCATTGCTACTTCCGATGGAAACCAGTGGTTCAACCTAGGCCAGAATCTTGACTGATTTCCACCGGAATCCACGGACTCCTGGGGAGTTTCCCACTGGATTACAGTGGTTCCACCGAAAGGAATGAGCTCAATTCTCGCTGAGTTGAGACCTGAATTCCACCCAATCACCCTCGTAGTTGGTTGGCATGACCGGCGAGTGTTTTCCCCCCCTCTCAATTCGCCTACTCGGCTCAAGGTAGTGCACAGTATTTCGTAAATAACGCCCTCATCTTTGATTATTCTAATATTGGCAACAGGTTCGGGGTGAGTTGAAAATTCAAAGAACCATTCAAAACCGCATTCCGTAGCGCGCAGACCGTCTGAAATACAAATAACCACCAGTCCTTAGGCGAAAAAATGAATTTTGCCTCCTGCGTTTCTTTCAACAGCGCCAGTAGCCTGAAACGTTGATCCACCAAGGACGGGATCGAGGGCTTGTTTACTGAGTTTTCTATGCGGGAGTGCTGGCTTCAATGATTTCCAATAGCGTGGGTCCCTTGGAACTGCTGGAAGCTGTTGGCGAGGTGAGATCACTGAGTCATGACGGGGATCATCAACAACGAGTCAGCCACAAACACGCGTGCGTAGTTTGCCAAGATGCAGAGTGCGCTGATGAAGATGTATTCCGCGATTGAGCGGTTGTAGGCCTAGCATGGAGTTGAGGGAGCGAGCATGGCGGGGGTCCTACAAATGGCTATAGAGCTGAGTCGTTTGTCTCGGAGAGACTAAAAACGAGGGCAATTTGTTCCAATTTTCTCTCTCAAGACAGCATTTATTGCAACGTCTTGCAGCAGTGTGGACCACATACGCCGCCGAGAGATCCGACGCAGCCTGGGACAGGACATATAGTGCAAAGGCTCGGGCCTGGTGATCCGTGAAAGGTATTTAATGCACGAGGCTTGCCACAGAAAGAGCGAACAACGTCAAGCCGTCTGACATCAATGTGTAATGCCTTGAATCTAAGCAGTGAAGGGCAGGTTATGGATGTTCGACCTCAAGTTTGAGATGAGTCGCGTGACTGGCAGAAGAATGTCAACATCGAAAGGAAATCGGCCGCGGATGAGAGGATGATGCACACATTTGTTAGTTGATGCTTCGTGGTGCTGAGGGTGAGATTGAGACTTTCCTGAGGACATGAAGAGGATTGACGCAAGGGGACGATGGTACGTCTACCAAAGGTGAACGATTAACGCTGCTCACTCGGCATGAAGGCTGAGGTTCCCGTACTATGTCCACCACCATGTGGTCGTGTCTTGTTGAAGTGTAAGACCAAACCATGGTTGAGGTAGATGCAGGATCGCCCGAGCCCGCAGGCTGGCGCGACGCGAGCCGAAAAATTCCAGCCAGATCGTAGACGAATCGAGACGAGACAGACGAAACGGCTTGGATAATAAGCCAAGCAATCGGATCCCAATTTCAAAAGATGGTTTTACAACAAATCGAGCTCCGAGTCGGGTCAAGTCAACAAATCGTCCAGGAAATCTTCCATGTCCGCCTTGGGGCCCTTCGGCGGCGGCAGCGATCCGTCCGCCAGAGGGAGCGGGGGCGCGTCGACGTACGTTGTTGATCCTTGCGTACGATGAGCCGGTGTCAGATCCCAAGAGGCTGAACGAGACTGAGAACAAGATTACTGACCGGGGTGGCGTTCTCGTCCTGCTGTAACAGCAGACTTGCGGAGTTTCTCGGATTTCGCGCGGAATCGTGTTTTTAGGTCTGCGTGAGTGAAGCAACGGTCGGCGTGAGTGAAGAGAAGGGGACAAGATGAGACCAGATCGAGTGACACCGTACCCCAGATGGCCTCGGCCGACAGCTTCTCGCGCTCTAACTCGTCGAGCTCATCGTCCCACTCAATCTGCTCCACCTTCCCCTTGCGCGATACGACTGGCTTGACCCCAGTCGACGAGATATGTGCGAGACTGTAGTCGACGTCATCGTCGTCCGCAATTGAATCAGTTGTCGGTTGCAACACCGAAGGCCCAGGCGCGTCTGAGATCCGTTGTCGCTCGAGGAAGGACGACAGATCCACCTCGGGCTCCACTTCCGGCTCGCCTGCCACGCGGAATTATCGTCAATGCGGCATATTCAAGATGCAGAAGGGAATAACACGCCAACCAACCATCCGAGTCGAGCACGGGCTCCGGCTCTGCATATCGGTCGGCGTTGGTGCCGAGCTGGCGTCGAGAGAATTTCTGAGCGAGTTCCGCGGCGCGTTCTGCGGCTTCTTCGTCGTCTTCGTCCGGAGGGCCTTCGCCTTCCAGGAGGATCCGATTGCCGAATTCGGCGGGGCGGCCGCGGCCGTGGCCTCGGCCCCGAGCACGAAGGTATTTGCCCAGACCGCCCCGCGACTTGCCTCGGCCGCGACCGCGCGTTGTGGGTGCGGGTGAAGAATCAGACATGGCCGCGTTAAGTCAGTGCAATGTGACCGTGAGTCACACGGAGTCTCGGGCCGCAGCGTTCCGGTTCAACGGTGTTCAGTTCAGAAAATTGCCGCCAGCGCTTATGTTCACCCCGCAATCTCAGTACGTCTCCAGATTTTTTCTCTGCCGACAGAACAATGAGAGAAAGAGGGTTTCCCACCTACTTATCTTTAGAAATTCAGATGATTCTCAATTTGGCGGCGCTCTTGACAAGCGCCTGGATCAAATGACGGTTGAATGACGGGTCAATATTTTGGGATTCTGGGGTACGATCGGGGCTCGGTCATCCGGAAGACAGTGCTGGGATTGGGCCTGAGTGCTGATTGATTTCCGACAGCAGGTTGAATGGCCGTCCAATGTCCATGATATCCGTCATGTTGAAACTCTTTAATTTACTGTTGTAACCGGGCATTCCTGTCCCCACAGCATGTCCTGGTGCGGGTAACTTTGTTAGCGCTATGCCATTCATGTCGTTTCAGCCACCGTAAGTCGCGGCTGCTAGATCTCTCTGAAAAATTCATCAAACGGAAGTGTCCGGCAGCAAGAGGCACTCATCGGTGTGGTATCATAACATAATCTCCTTTGGTTCCGAGATTAATAATCAGGATGGTATTCGCGCGGGACGGCGGGGCAGATTGGCCTCCTGATACGAGTGAGCCATAACGCCCCAATCTCCTCTATGCTTCTTGTTATGCGTCGGAACGCCACCGTCAATTTGAACACTGAACACGCATATTTCCACTCGTTGGCGTCTGTGCATGCAGAATCGGTCCGAGGCTTGCGGGTTGTCATCCTTGTGATCAACTGCTATCATTCGTGTGCTGTTCCCTTTCTATGCACACCAATAGCTCAACACCCCAGTCTCCACACTCCTAATTGCCCGCATTTTTGCATCACCCGATGATTCGGAATGCTCCGACATCAGAATTTACGCAAAATTTACGTCTTCTCCAGAATATCGGCGGCCGAGCTACCTCGGCATCTTGATTTCTCCGACACAGTGCGGGAACGCTAACGTTGACGTTGTCTCATAGTCTCGTACTCGACCGTCATGACATCCCAGATGGGAACCATGTTCATGGCAGGGTTCCCATCTAGGATGTCATGACGGTCGGGTACGAGACTATGTCTTTAGGCGCTCACGTATATGTGTCATCTGCGGTCCTGCGGCGGGCAATTCCCCTGAAGCTCTCTCCTTATGATGGAGTTGACCCTCGGAAGCATGCTTATTCTCCATGCCCTCCTGGCTTTTTCACCTACTTCAAAAGCGGACGCAACCACTCTAAACCTCACAATCGACGACACGGACACAACATATTGGACTTGGGCGGGGAATTGGACTGCGGTGACACCCGCTACACCCTGTCACGGCTGCTGGCTCCAACCCGACGCCTCGTTGGCCCATAATTTCACTTGGCACGATGGTGACTCTCTTTCTGGCTCGCTCAATGTCCAAGGTCTGCTAGCACCATTTATTTGCGGATTTTCGCTGATGCATCTGCTGACGTTCCTATTCCAGGCTCGGCCGTCTACATCTACGGCATTGATTTTGAATCCGGCGCCAAAATCTCATTCGCTTTGAATGGAACACCCTCGACCACGCACCAGTATGAAGGAGAGGAAGCCTATGTGTACAACGCGCTGTTCTTCAAACTCGAGGGTCTGGATTCCGCTGCGCAGCACACTGTATCATGGCTGATCCAGAAACACGACAACGTCATAAAATCCCAGTTGGGGCCGGCCAGCGCGCTCTTTGATTATGCCATCGTCACCGTCGATCAGGCAGATACATCGAGCAGCATGTCTCCCACGACATCGTGAGCCACTCCATTCGTTGCCCATCAAGCAACTAATTCACCTCACGTGGTATAGAAGTGGCAGAAGCAGGTTGGAATAGCCATCTCTTCAGCCAGTACGAGGTTGATAATCCGCACACAGCGCAACGGCAGTTGTAACAACTCACAGATCCAACATGGGTGTGATCGTGGGCGCTGTGGTTGGGGGACTCGGGGCATTTGGGTTATGTGTTGCGTTTATACTCCTTCGCAGGAGGTGGAGAGCATCGGTGCCGGTAATTCTCCCTATAAATGCACCGCAGCATGCGGAACCGGGTGTTGTCATCGGTCGAGGGACACTGGCCGTGCGCGAACTGACACCCTACCCCCTGATGTCGGCGCTCCCTGCGACCTCAAAAGCTCGTCCAGGCGTGTACTCTTCCCTTAAATTCAAGATGCGAGTGCGAAACTGACCGGCACGGGCAGGCGTGAAGGGAGTTGTAAGATATGAGTTTGAGGCCGCGCGGGAGCTGGAGGTAGATCCTCCTGCCTACGAATAATTATTTTTTGTCCATAGACTCAGTTTACACGTATAAATGCGCAATATTTGTGGAACAACTTAGCAGGGGTTGGACGTCGCCAGCGATTCAGAGGGTTCGGTGGACCCAGATCCTCCAAATTCCAGATGCCCTTTACTGGTTTACCTAGAACAGCAGAGCAGCACACAGCGCTTTTGTGGCGTATTAGCGCAGCCGGCGAGTAGTTCTTGTCGATAAGCTTGTCATCTGGACAGTCGGTGAGCTCTCTCTACTGTGGTTGGCAGTGCATTGAGGGCTATATCTTATATTCAGAAACAACTCTGATAACATGGTAATTATCATAATTAGTCCAAGCTAAGAGAGTGATTGAATGAGGACGCGGTCAGTGGGGTGAACCTCGTGGACCCGATCTTGACAAGTGTCATGTTTAATTGTGTGACGTCCGTGTTTATTTTTGGCGGTTCCTCACTCGTCAAGACCGTCAGTATATCGTGTGGCTACCTGCCTTGAACACTGCTAACACAAAAGCCAGTGGCCTGGATGGCATTCTATCTCGTTCAATCGAAATACGAATCACCAACATCGTGCCCACTTTCCTCCTGCTGACTTGTGCTTGGTCAGTGCTCTTTAATACCATGATGGCATCGTAAGCTTTTTCGCCTGTGCATCTCAGTCCACCATTAAACCGGCCTTGCTAGGGCACGGTGAAAGTGCCGCTTTGCCGTTGCTGCTGCTGCAAATTGCCGCTGTTACCGTGCGACTGCCGCAGCACCGCTTTGATCTTTGCCGCTGCACTGCCGCACCACTTTCATACTGCCGCTGGGCTACCGCTGCAGCACCGCAGCAAGTTTGCCGTTGCCTCTAGGGTGCCGCTGCATGCTACCACGCACTCTACCTTCTACTAAACATTATCTTTCCCACCATGCTTGACTCGACTTCGCTCGCTACTACGGAACAGCGGAATGGACTGCTATTCAATTAACTTCATTCTCACCGCTGCTGCCTCGCCTCGCTGGGACCCAACCACTCTTGAGTCGCTTGTAACTTCATCTGCTACCAATCTCAATTGTTGTTCTACCGCCACGGCGGGACATCACAATTCATCTGTGGTTCAACCTTGTCCTAGCGGACACAGAGTTCAATGCATCCCGCAGGTTGCACCTCGTGTTTGACCTCGAGTCGGTGTACTCACTGGCGTACCCGCTTCTCTCATGAAGCAGCATGTGTTCAAAACAAAAACTCAACAACATAATCAATCGGTGCATAAATTAATTTTATAATATCATAGTTCATTGACATCTGAATCAATGTCGATGTAACCAGGATATCTGCGAGGAAAAGGGTGAGTCGACTATACTCATAACCACAACAGATATGCTCACCTAGACTTTTTCTTGGACTTTGTGACTTGAACCGGTTTTGTAATCGAACCAGCCGGCTTGCGGCGCGGATTCTTACGTTGGGGAATAGAAGATGATAAATCTTTCTCTGGGTCGTTGGTCAGTTCTGATCT
The DNA here is from genome assembly GCA_029378375.1 of Mycena olivaceomarginata. Lineage (NCBI taxonomy): Eukaryota > Fungi > Basidiomycota > Agaricomycetes > Agaricales > Mycenaceae > Mycena > Mycena olivaceomarginata. Next base: position 163,378 of record JARKIC010000459.1, on the reverse strand, counting down.
TCTCGAAGCCAACGACTTACTTTTCATCCGCTTTGCAGGCTTGTTGTTGCCCGCTGCCTGTGGAACGGGTTTTTTCTCCACTTGGGGACCATTCAAGCGGCGAAAGGTCGGGGGACAGAAATCGGGGTCGTAAAACGAGTGGGCACCGTTGAACTGCTGCATGTGTGCTGCCCACTTCCCACTGTGGGCTGCCGATAACGGTATCGCAGCAAACATAGCCGCAAGAGCCTCGGGTCCGCACAACAGGCAGAGAAATCGGAGAGCGCCGAGAAGACACTGTATCTGGGTTAGTGCGGCGGAAAGTGAGTATCTATATCGAGAGGCAGTAATACTGACGCTGGGGCGGCATTGCAAAACTGTTGCGGGGAGCAATCCTAACCATTCCTAGTAGTTGCCCTGATGTATATGAATTTTACAGGCTCGAAAAATTGCAGAAACTAGCATGCAGACCTTGCCGATCAAAATAAGGAACCAGACGCGGACCAGGTTGACGAAGTTCGGAGAGATATTCATAAAGCCAATGAGAGCCTCGTATGATACGCGAGATATTTGAAACAACCAAGCATAGGATCAGGACAAGATAGAGTGGGTCCATAGTCGGTGTCTAGTGTCGGATGATGGAAGTCGAAGCCAAGCGGGAACTGTGCATGTGACCAGCGAGCACTGCCACAGTGCCTGTGTCGACTTTACGATCAGAACTGATGGTAAAGCTGAACACCCGTTTTTATGCAGCCTTATCCAGAGATTTCAGCTTCGTTTCAACCACTTGAATGAACTCTGTGATATATTTGAACAACTTCTATAGACATCACGCTTCCCCCAGGGTGAGCGTGACTAACGCGCGGGTGGGTACTGCCGACATCACCATATCAGGCGATGACTGGGACTCCAATTGAAGGCCAGATTGTCAAATATTGTCAGGATAAGGCGACCTCTCTAACACAGAGCTCTCCATTTGAGTAGATTGCACGGTTCCGGCATCAGTACAGGTTTACAAGGTCGAGGACTAATTTCTGAATATCTGGATGAGAAGCCTGAATGGCCCTGACTTTTTTGCTACTGGGGAGCACTTTTGAAACATTGGTTTTGTGTAATTTGGGGAGAACTGGCATGCGCAAGGATTCAACTGCCGCAGACAGACACAAGACTGCGGCAGATGGCGAGCACAACTAGGGATCGGCACCGTACCCGTATGGTACGGTGATACGTACGTACGGTACGGGAAAATACCCGTACCGTCGGCCATCTTGATGCAAAAAATTACGACCGTACGTATACGGTACGGTCCCGTATTTTGCCGTACCGTATACGGGCCATACGGCCGTATACGGTGGATACGGTCAAGCTGTCAATCACATCAAAAATTGTGTCATTTACTCGTGCCGTTCTGTCCTCGGACAGGTCGGGGGTCCTCGGCACTGCTCGGCACCGGATTGGTGAACGATGTGGGCTCCGTGATGATCACTTGGATGTTGTTGAGTGGTTCGGAAGCATCGGAACGGCAGTTGGTATCACTGACTGATGTTGCTATTCATGGCATGCACCTACAATGCTCTCTTAAATGAGGATGTGACGTTGTAGATAGACTTAGGATGAAATTGGAGTACTCTGAAAATCCATATGAAGGTTCTCAACAACTCAAACAATCAAAATGCTCTGTAAGTCCGTATACGGCCGTATACGGCCGTATTAGGTCCGTACCGTACCGTGGAGCCAGGTCAGCCTCCGTATCGTGCCGTACCGTAGGCTTCCGTATGCCGTATGGCCCGTATTTGGCCCCGTACCGTATACGGTACGTACGGTGCCGATCCCTAAGCACAACTGCTGCTGCATGGTTGAAAAAAGATTGCCGCCGACATGTTACATTTAATTGTCACTGTGTCACGACGACTGTATCACGACGTGTGAGTGCCGCGGTTAACCACAGGGATGCCGCTGTAAGCAGTATGACTGACTCTGAAAAGTCCAATTTTTGCCGCTGAAAAGTGCCGCAAAGTGCCGCTCCAGAATCTTGGTTGCCGCAGACTGCCGCTGCACAACCCTGTAATTCATGTGTCAAAATCGCTCACAAAATCCGCATTGCCCCTGTTTCACTGTGTAACGATGTACAGAGCCTCTTAGCATATAGCACTGAGCTGGATGTCGGTTTCGGTTCAACAAGTGCCACAAAGTTAAACTGCCACTGACTGCCGCTGAATTGCCGCAGCGGCACTGCAGCGAAAAAATCCCTTTTGCCCCCGGTGAGAAACTGAACACAAAGAGGTTGTAATTACATACCAAGACCTATTACGAATAATTTAACCCGATTCCTTGTCAATATTCTACACATCAAACATAAAAAAAATCCGCACAATAGTGCCGCATACCGAAGCACAGGTCCTCTACCAAGGGGTATATGAGATTAATTTTTCAATTGATAAGATAAGCCCACATTGATATTGAACATTAATGAGCCAACGAGAAGACGAGGCTGTTGTACATTCGTCTAGCAGCAAGCAGTCCCGAGAGGTTGTTTTCATCGCAGCAATGCCAAGAATGAGGATAAAGTCCAGTATAAGAAGTGAAAGTGCCGCTACATAGTGCCGCATGTCGAGGACTGAGTGCCGCAGACCAAAGAAAAATTGCCGCTGAAGTGCTGTTGAACTGCCGCTGTACAGATATATTGCCGCTGTGTTGCCGTTTGTAAGTGCCGCAGACAGCTGCAGAAGTGCCGCAGCATACGGCCTAGTGCCGCTGAAATATCGCTACTGCCGCTGCAAAGTGCCAACTTTGCCGCTGCAGAGTGTTACTGACTGCCGCTGCGCAATGTTTGCATGTGTTGATGTGCCGCCATACTGCCGCAGACTGCCGCTGCGTCGAAAATAATTCACGTTTTAATGTCGTGGGCAAGACTTTATTCAACCCAGGGCAATGGCAAAAGGATACATTAGTTACAGTAGAGTGCCCCGACACCTTTGAAACCACTAATTACTGCAATACCAAGCAGCTCAACGTCTGCAGCAAGTACAACTGCCGCAGACTGCCGCTGCAGTGCCGCTGCCGCTGCCGCTGCATGCGGCAAAAGCACTGCTGCGGCAAAATCCCTTTGCCCGCCTTGCTAGACTAAACGGCCGCAACCGCCGCCAAAATAGTAGTCAAATTCTCGATATTAGACCTGAGCAATGCCTTTCCCTCCACGGACCAAGCAACACTTTGGTTGAAAATGCGTGCAGCGGGCCATATTTGACTGGCTTCGTATGCTCTACCGAAGAATGACCTACATTGTCAGGCACGAATCAAGTATCTACGATGTTCCGCGTGCTAATCGGGATTCTAGTTGGAGACACATCATCTCCGAGCCTGTGGACATTATACCTGTCGGACTTCAAGCTCCTCTCTGATGCGACCACAGACATCCTTCTTGCTGGTATATTCATCACAAACCTGGAGCAGGCCGACGACGTAATTCTGATTTTCCTGACTGCGGATGGGGCGCAACGGAAGATGAATGCCCTATGGAAATGGTACAGTGTGAACTTCATGATCGTCAATGCTATCAAATCCCTACTGATGATCTATGGTTCGATTCCAAGACTCCTGCCCATTTTTCACTTCGGAAGTGAGGCCGTGACCATTGTCAAGGCAATCAAATATGTTGGCTTCAACTTGAATTCCACAAAGAGGAATATTTTCGAAAACTACTACGAGAACAAGGCAAGAAAAGCCAGGACAATTGCAAACACATTGCTACTGCCGCCTTGGGAAGCGCGCAAAATGTACATGGCTCTCGTGGATCCGCATCTCACACACGCACTACGTTCCGGGGTCGGCTAGACTCACTTAGTCAAGGTTCGGCAAGGTGAGTCTGGGTCTGGCAAGGTCTGGCTAGCCGACCACACCGGCTCTGTGCAGCCGACTAAACACAGCTTTCATGTAGGTTCAGGTAGCCCATGGCTGGCGGGCTACACTGATGTCATGCAGATCAGTGTAGATCAGTGTAGGTGTGTGTAGGTGTGTCCGTCTCAGTTTCGGCACCTAGCTTGACCTTGACCTGGGCTGCACTGACTCTGTATTGTATCCAATGCCAGGTAATGAGCATTCTGTGCATCCTCACAGCCATTAGACAAAGAATCTCTCTCAGTTCCAGCAAGCCTCAGCCAGCTTATGACAAAGTTTTGGCTTGGCTTTATCGGCTCTCCGAGCCAAACCCGGCCACGGCAACGAAGCGGCAATACTACAAGTCGTTCTCCACTGCAAATCAGGTATGTTTACCTCTGGTTAGGTGGCTAGCAACACCTTGACTGACCTACCCTGGGCTGAACTGACCTCCCTTAAGATACAAACAGCTGCACTGACCTGCCCAGACGTAGGCTGACCTACACAGACTGCTTCTAGTCACCTAGACAGACCCCTCTGTGCAGCTGTGGGCAGGTCCCTGGCCTCAGTCTATTTCTAGGGGGGGTTGGAACGTAGTGACGGCTGTGAATTTAGCCTAGATGTGAATCTCGACCTTTGCAAGCCCTTGGAAGATGTACAGATTGAATTATGTATACTGGGTGTTAACAAGCGATCATTGATTGCACCATTATTCACAGAAACTAGTCCAGTACCGCTGCGTTTCAGGCGAGTCATCCTGGTGCTGACACTATAAATACCTGCTGGCCGTCAACTGGCCGTGGACAATGACAGATATGTCAAAGCGGCTGCATGAGATTCAGAGTTGCTCTTAGACTCCGGGTATACGGCATCGGTTAAATTCGTAGGCATACAGTAAACTGCTCGGAAACCCTCTACTTCTGACAGTTTGCCAGTTTTTGAGACAGATAGGCGCGACGGGTCAGTTTAAGCAGATACGCGCCGTACTAGTACGTATACGGCGCGCCGAGGCTGTCTCCCTTCGAACGACCGGGCGATGCCCAGCCTTCGATCCTACAATGAACATCGTCTGGATAGCTCTCTTCACAGCTCCCCTCCTTTTGAAATCGAGTTCGGTATGCAACCTCCACAAAGTCATCACCTCGCACCTATCTCCCTCCAGTCCGTTGTGTCACCCTTCTTTTAAAATTATGCATGCGAGACAGCCTGTCTGTCGGAAGCCTTGTTAAACCTCGCTCTCAAATGTCCGGCATCTTCCGACCTTGCTTTCAATTCCACTCCTGCAACGGAAATTTCGACATTCAACCATTTGTTCTTTTGTCATTTTTTGAAAGAAATCTAATTCTTCGAATTCACGGTGGTCTTGAAATTTTCTGCGAGGCCCCACTGTTCCGTCACCGTGTCTGTCCACCACCTCAAAGGTTCAAGTGCTCGAAAAAAACTGGCCGAACCCAACGAGTGGGTTACAATTATAGGCGAAGGGGAAATGTATCCAAAGTCACTCGTTAGGTGAGAATAGGCATATAAGGTACCAAGGTCCCACAGGCCATTGGGCAGGCGCTGTCCAAGAACCCCGAGTTGTAACATGCCGTGAGACCGAATCAAGATTGACCTCCCAAATCTAACATAGATGAATCAGATGCATATCCTACATATAGCAATGAGCCACCTCCTTCACTTCAAAATACAGACAGTGCTCGGAACCGGCGAACTGCCTCAAATAAATGTTCATCACAAAATTACCAAATTGTGTTACTTGGACTCGCTCCACAGTATTCGAATACTGGTGTAGGCAAGTAAATTTAGTTGCAGAAAATGCTAACATAACCTTCCAGCACTGAAGTTGCACCGTGCTCCAATCTGGCGACTGGATGGACAACCACCATAATGGCCATCCTCCACCCGTCGAAACGACCGTATCCCCGTCCGTAAACGGGATCCGTCCGTAGGGTGCCGCTGACGATACCGTATACGGACGGGTAGGCTCGTTCGTTGCCAGAAAACGGCCGTTCCTCGACGGCCGTCTCCGCAAACGGACGGATCGGAGCCCTATAGACTGCTCCCCTTGGGTTAAGCTTGACGCTTCGGAATGGACTCGCTTACTGGCACCCCAAAGACCGGTAATCATGCGTTATGGCTCACCCCTCCCTTCGTGGTTTTTTGAGGCTGTTGAGATCCTGTGTGAACGCTGTCCTGAGCCTTCGTTTGACAATATCAAAATCCGTGCGTCCTTCGGAGCTATGCTTTCTGAACCTCACTTATAACTTAATGTATCCAGCCGACCAATCGTATGTCAGGTACCACTCGGTTCTCGGAGGGACCTTGCCTTCCAACTTTATCGCGGTCGGCGATTCAAATCTTCAGCTAAATCCTGTCTATGGGTAAGTACTTCGAGGACACTTCTAAAATGTGTTCCAATCCGAGTCCCCGTCACAGACAAGGCTTCGCGAAGGCGATCTTGAACGCGATTACCCTCAATTCTCTTCTCCATTCTCTTGACTCTGGTGTTCAGACTCTTCCTCAGGACTTCTCTGCGCGCTATTTCAAAACAAATGCCTCTCGTACTGGAGGGCTGTGGTAAGACAAAATCATGGCCCTCGCTTTTCTCATTTTACGGATTTATTCCTGTGTTCAGGGACGCTACAAGGCTGCACGGTAAGTCCTCTTTACAACCTCCTTTGAATCCCTCCTCTAATCGTTAGCAGACTACGGGGCGTTGACTTGCGAGCCAATGACCGGCGAAAGCCGAGATACCGGCCGCCTCGTCCGTTGGTTCGAGCTGAAGTTGATCACCGCTGCCACGAAGGTACGTTTTCCCTTTTGACACGCAGTAATTTAAGCCCTTCCATTCTGATGGTACTCCAGTATAAGGATGTCGCAGCAGCATTATGGCGCGTTCGCCATTTGATCGCAGCCGAGAACGCCCTTCTCACGCCGACGATTCTGTGGAAGGTGTTGTGGACTGGGTCGCAGTTTTAGTTTGATTTGTATCCGGTGAATTTAATTTGACGGTGCTGGTCATTATATACCTAATCGGTCGGGCTCGAAGGAGAAAAGACCGTCGCTTCTGCGCTGTAAAATAATTGAGGGTCCGTTTTCAAGTGCTTCTGCCAATCTGCAGCCTAGCTGCGCCAAAGGCAAGTGCGACGCGTCTCTCATTGGCATCGGTCTCTCTCGGACCGGAGAGCAATAGAGAAACGAAACGAAGGAACGCCGCAAAATCTTCATTTCACCCAGAAAGGAGATTTCTAATGATGGGTACAACAAAGGACCCACAAGATCGTCGACCATGTGAAATGCTACGCGAGAGTTGCCGCAGCTAAAATTTTCCGAGACAAGATTGTGAGGTTGATGTGGTCGTCTAAGAAGCCATGTGCCTGGATATCAATCCGATGGGGAGTATCAACGAAGTTGGCTTGGGACATACATTATATCGTGCCCTCTGAAGTTTCTTTGTTTTCCACTACACAGTTCTCGCTCCATTTCCGATCATTGATACAGAGTTTTTGTGCTTGGACCCTTCCTTCAAAAGTTGGGAGTCGGTAGTACTTAGTCGAAATGCGCTTGGATGCGCACGATCAGGGATGTCGAGATGCGGCTGCGAACTAGCTGCGACGTCGCGATCGACATTTATCTCGCCTGTGAAATAAACGGGATCATCATTCTGTATCTTTGTACGAACCCATCGCATGGCGCACTTCCTGTTGTGGGTTAGTGGGGATGCATGAATCGAATATTCGGGGTGAAGAGTTGTTCCGTTTGGTCGAGGCAAACTTTTGAAGCGGTTTCATTTGTCATGTAGTGGCGGATGCGGATGCAAGGCCCCATCCCGAAATGGGCCCTGCGATCCGTGTAATCCGGCATGGGTGACGAGCAAGGATGGGTGGGACTGAGGATGGGTGAGCTCCCAGACGCGTTGGGGGAGTGTGCCGGGGCGAGATAGCGCTGCGGCGGAGGCTGGGGGTAAAATTGAGGCGACCCGAGCTGGGTGTAGGGCTGCCGCCCGTGACCGTCGCAGCGGCTCAACGGCAGCCGTCGAACGGGTGCCGTTCCCGTCCCGTTGGCAAATTTTCCTACCTTCCAATGGCCCGTTGAACGACGGCCGTGACGGCCGTTGAAACGGGTCTTGCAAAGGTGCTTTGAAACCACCCATTTTAGCATTTTTTCTGTGTAAAGATTATGTATATCTACCAGTCTCACCCATTGGATGCCTCTCATGTTTGCATTGAAGTGCTGTTGGGCAAAACAGGCAGTAGATTTCTTTGGTTGCGCTGCCCGGCAAACTCCGAGGTTGATTGCCGAAGTTCAACTACAAGTTTGAGGTGGTTGTTTCCCGGCAAACGACGAAGGCATGCTGAAATGGGTGGTAAACCATAAGATTAAGGGAATCCGAGCCGAAATTCGCCGGTGTATCAATGAAATTGAGGTGAAATAGCGAAATGAATCAACCACCCGTTGTTACGGCCGTAACGGCCGTCCCGTCACCCATCCCGTCCCGTTGGAGCTGTGGAAACTAGAAAAACGGCCGCCAAATCGACGGCCGTTGCCGTTACGGTAGCGGGCGGCAGCCCTAGCTGGGTGGGGCGGACGTGTGGCGAGTTTGCGTGCAGGTGCAGCTCCACGCACACGCTCACCGGGCTGACGGTGCCGTTCAGGTTGGTGGGGTGCAGGTGCGGCAAGGCAAGTTGAACGGGGAGCGACCCAGCACACATTTGGGGCGAGATGGGCACGCGCAGGCCGGTGTTGATGTTCACACATGGTATTGGGCTCAGCATCGAGGGTGTTCCCGGCTCCACTTGCGCTCGGGCTATGTGAATCAGGCGAGAGCGAGTGCGAATAGTCGGAGCTGGGGCGAGACTCGGGGACGGCGGATAGGGGTGTGGGGAAGTATGTCAGCATCGGGGTGTAGGGTTTGATACTCGGCTCTGGGGGGGAAGAAGTGAACGCAGGCGCAGCGGAAGACGACTCGGAGTTCGGGAAACGGAGGAGGAGGCAGAAGACTGAGACTGAGAGCTGCTAGTGCTGGTGAGCGCAGCGCCGATGGGGATGGGGACGGTGTTCGTGCTGGGCGTGACGGTGGTGTTCACGTGGATGTCACCCCAGGACATCGGCATGGCCATCAGCCTGCTGCTGAGCGAGTTGAAGCTGCCCAGGTGCAAGTGTTCCCCCCTCCGCACTTCTTCATGCTCAGCATTGCACCTCTGACGGCAAATGGGAGTGCAAAGTACCACAACGTCTCCATCCACGAGCTCACTGAGCAGATGTTTGACTCGAAGAACATGATGACCAGCGCCGACCCGTGGCATGGGTGCTTTCTCACCATCACAGCAGCCATCTTCTATGGCCAGCATTGGACTAGTGCTGGCCATGATAAAATATGAATACAAAGCTCGCATATCGTATTCATATCCAATTCTGGTAGGTGAATATGAATATATTTTGAATATATCTGAATATATTCAAGACCTCACTTTTGGAGCAAAATTGGGTCATAACCTTGAGGAATCTATTGTAGAATTATGTGGACACTCTTGTGGAACTATTCAAGGCTCTGGCTCTTTCCTATCGGTCAGGGATGAGCCAAAAAGTTGAACTCATCTCAGATCACAAAAGCTTATCTTGGCAAATCCAAGGGTGAGCAGATCTGATACGGTACCATACCGACTGTCATGAATCACCTGGTTTCTACTTTTTCGCACGACGTGTCTGTATGGATACAGATGCATCTTAGCAGCACGGGACTCTCATGATGCCATCACATGACCTTCTCATGGTCGAAACCCGGCTACGGATTCTAAAGCTGCAAACTCGGGGAGTCTGCGCCACAGGATACAGAAGATGTTAGGGACTAGGAACCTGTACAGACGGATCCTAGTCCCCAGACACACCAATGGCTGACACAGAAGCGTACACAAAGTACATGACCGGTTGCAAACCGATCAGGGTCCGAACCACTGGATACGATGACATTCAGGATTAGGAAACCCAAACATCGGGTCTCCTAAGTCCTCCGACACCAAGGAAACAGACACAGAGGAGTCCAGGAGTATCAGTATTAACACTCCTTAATGCTGCGGTACAGGAACTGATCACGATTGACCGTGATCGCTTTAATTTATTAGAAGCCTATATAAGCTCGGTAGAATCTCCATGTACAGTAGATTCTACCTCGTCTAATCTCAGGCTTCTACCTTGGCTTCACAGAGGCATTGTCTCCACCCTGCCCCACTTCCTCCATATCGTACTACGAGTTGTATCCACACCCCAGGTTGTATACCTGAGTGGATACCATACCCTCTTCGACTCGTTCCAGGTTCCGCCTCGCATCTCGACCTATGACATACGGCCTCCTAGGGAGGACTCCGTACGGTTGGTCCTACTGCTCGGGGAACACATAAGCTATTAGTGTCTATCGAGTTTATCCTGGTTGGGGTTCTCGCCGGGTTACTCGCTGTTTAGCCAACCCAGAGGCCGTTGCTGACACCGACCTGACAATGCCTAGGGAGTTGGATCATTGATTTTGAGGCCCATTGATGACTTTTGAGCTCTGAGGGCTGTTGAGTTGACAGATCTGAGTGGAAAAACAACAACTGTACCGTATTCAAATATATTTGAATACATCTCGGCCGTATCATATCATATTCATATTTTATTTGCACTTCCACAGTGTATCATATTCATATGTATTTGAATATACTAGGGTTTTTCATTCAAATCAACAGGGGGTGTGAAGCATGACCTGATTTACCAGTTTGACATATCGACAACAGCCGGATTTTCGCGTAACACCCCAAAAATTTCGACATTCTCATGAAAAATTTCGTCTTTTTGCAGTTTTCGGGCAGTTTTGAAGCCTGCGTGACAACTTTGGAGGTTCAACAGAGGTTCGGGTGACACGTGACCGCGACGAAAATTTGTCCTCGACAGGGGGGTGCGTGACACGTGACTGTCGATTTGAATGAAAAACCCCAGTACTCAAAATATTTTTTTCCATAATGATATCGTATTTATGGCCAGCACTACGTTGAACTGTTCACTGATGGACATTCAGTGCTGAGGAGGTCTAATACGAGGGAGGAGCCGCTCGAGGAGGAGTACATGTGTGCATGGTGGGGCTAACTTGCTCGCACATGGTCCGTGCACGACTTGAGCGACTGATTGATCGCCGATCAACTTTTGATGATGCTCACACGTGATTGAATCCTGTTCATACTGTAGCGTTTCGACCAAAGGTTCAGGTGACGGGTGACACGGGCCTGTGAATGAACAATTTTGCTCTCGGTGACAGGTGACGGCGCAATTTTGGACCCAAATAGGCCTAAAAACGCGAAAAATTTCAGTCCGGCAACTGCCGTATTACCTTTTATGGTGATTTTATCGTGATTGCCGAGCAATGAACAACTGACCCAGTGAACAATTGAGGTGACAGGTGACACCCCGTGAACCTTTGGTCGAAACGCTACAGTATCCTGTTGGTGCACGACACACCGTCACAATCCCCCCGCAATCCTAAAGTTCACGTCAGCTCTCGGGCGAGAACCCTGATATTCTTCTTTTCCCTGGAGTTGCAAACTGGTTGATGTACCATGCCTCAGACTAGTACGAGCCGGGCATGAGCCTGAGTACGGTTTCAGTACGGTGGTTTGACGGCGTTCACTCTGAATGACTCAGTCTGCGGATTTCTTCGTGTGCCTCAAAAAGACGAAGAGTATATGGGCTCATTGCACTCCTTATGCCGCGGGGAACATTTCGGGGACGAGCCCTTACCTCGCTGCTTTCAGAAGCCTCTGGACAAGGAAGTGTAATCGGTATCAGGTCATCGGTCCGTTGAGGCTGCAGTCCTCTCCTCTCTGGGTCCTCGGTGCTGGATTTGACTTCAAAGCTTCGGCTACCAATATTTAATGCACTTTATGGCGAGGTATTTCATAACATTGTGGTCCATGCTATTTTATTCTCAAGTTTTTCCAGTTGATCGTGTGGGAGACATCGGTTGCGCTGTGGAGTCTTCCATCGGCTGCTTTGCTTTGACAGGCGCATATATATACTTGACAGTATCGAGTCTCACTTCACCAAGCACTTCCCTACACGACCACCTGCCACTCATGGATGACCTCAACCTCGACGGCCTGAAGCCTCTGATTCAGTATGGCGCCCTGGCTGCGATTGGACTGAGCCTCGTCTACAAAGCAGTTCATAAACCAAAGGTGTGTCTTCGTGCCTCGTCTTGAAAGTCACTCTTACCCTCATCGACGGTCAGCGAGACGACGAGATTCCCATCGTCGGGTCTTCCGGGTTCCTCTCCAATTACCTAGATCCCTTCAGGTTTCTCTTCAAGGCCCCCGAATTCATCCAACGGGGCTACAACCTGTATCCCAATGGGATCTTCCGCGTGGCACATTTGTACCGCTGGGAGTATATCGTATGCGGACCGAAACTCGTCAAGGAGGTGGGCAACACACCAGAGAGCGTCTTGTCATTCTACGCCGGTGTGGAAGAGGTGCGAGCAGATCCATTCTTTCCATGCATGTCTCTTAAATCATGTACAGACCGTCCAAGGTATTACTTTATTGTCGGAAAGAGAGCCGGAAACTCACAGAACCTTGGTGAAGGATCATACACCTTGGGGCGCACCATCGCCCAAAACCCCTACCACCAGCTGACTGTGCGCACCAGTCTCACCCGGAATCTGCACACGCGTTTCCCGGACGTCAGAGATGAGATTGTGTGTGCGTTTGGCGACGCGCTACCATTGCAGGGATCCGGTACGGCGCTGCCCAAATGATGCCCTCGTTTCACTTCCTCACCATCCTATCCAGAATGGAAGGCTTTCCAGGTGCTGCCTATCACGATGGACATCGTATCGCGTGTCAGCAACCGCCTCTTCGTGGGTCTGCCCTTATGTGAACTTCTCTTTTCGCGTTGTGCCTGCATCGACTCATTCCGAGCAGGCAGAAATGAAGAGTATCTGGACAATAACATCCGAAACACGATCGACGTCGTGAAATGTGGTACGTTCATCTCGTTATTTCCCGAGTTCATGAGGCCGTGAGCAATTTTACGCCGTTCATCTCCCGAACAAACATTGACGGAGGAGCGTGGGTTGCTCTAGGATTGTCGGGCCCTTGATCTCTCGCAAGGAGCAGAACATCGCCAAGGCATTAGTATTTCTGGGTCCCCTTCTCGAAGACAGGTTGGCGAAGGAAGCAGAGCTCGGTCCCGATTGGCCAGGAAAGCCGGTGAGTGCCGGTAATTCAGGCAAGGGACTGCGCGCTGAAGTCCGATTCTACCAGAATGATCTTATCTCTTGGCTCCTGGAGATCGCGGTCGGCGACCAGCGTACCCCGACGGACCTCGCATTGCGCATCCTGGGGACGAACATGGCGTCCATCCACACGTCTTCCATGGTGTGTTCAATCATTTTATCCCACCGTTCGATGAATTACATCAACCAATGTGTATCTGCGTAGGCATTCACGCACGCGATCTTCGACCTGACGACCCACCCTGAGCATTTCCTGCCCATGCGAGAGGAAGCCGAACGCGTCATCGGAGAGGAGGGCTGGACGAAGGCCGCGCTGAACAATATGACCAAGATCGACAGCTTCCTGCGCGAGTCGCAACGGCACAATCCGACAGGGCCGCGTATGTACCCGATTCAAGCTGTTTTTATATGTGTTCCTGCTGAGTACGCTGCACAGTGGTCATGCAGCGCCGGGTCATTTCAAAGGACGGCTTCCGATTCTCTGACGGTACCGTGTTGCCTCACGGAGCATTCATGAGCGTCGCTTCGCTTCCTACGCATTTTGATCCTTGTAAGTCAGACTATTTTTCGCACCTGTCCGTGCGAGGGGCAGCTCACATACTCATGTGTTACCAAGCGAACTACGAGAACGCCACCATGTTCGACGGGTTCCGCTTTGAGCGGGAGCGCGTGGAGCACATGTCCCACCACGATCCCGCTGACCAGGATATATTCAAACGCCATATGATCTCTGTCGCTCCCGACCACTTGCCGTTTGGAACGGGGAAACACGCATGTCCGGTGAGCTTACATACACGCTCTGGATTTTTCTTCGACTCGGCCATCGGATTTGCTTACACGTAGAATAGGGGAGATTCTTTGCAGCGACGGAGCTCAAGGCTATGCTCGCGCATTTGTTAATCAACTACGATATCAAGGCGGAGGTCGAGGGCGTGCGGCCCCCGGATATGGTCTTCGGGACTACGATCGCGCCCAGTCCCACCGGGAAGGTGTTTTTTCGAAAGAGGCAGTGAATGCATAGGTTGTCTGCCCATGAACGGGTAAGAAGAGAAATGAAAGCAAATAGTCGGCATCGACGCTGAGTACCAATATCGGACGTTGTATACACAAGTGGTGCATCACACTTCTAGTAGCGGAGTGAAGGTTGTGATGAGGATGGAGAATCGGTGTAGCTGTGTGTGGCCGCCGTCGACCCCCGGTTAAGGGCTCGGGGTCGAGATTTACCGGATACGATCTTACAATTCGGGATGCGGTGAGTCCCATTGAATTGGATGGCCGACGACCCAGCACACACGTGCCGCCCAGGTGGGCGAGGATGTTGGATCCGCGCGCGTCGAGACCAATTGTATGAGATATCTTTTGAAAAGGAGAAGAGGAACATACGGATGCACATCTGAGGCAATAGGCAGAGACCACACGCCTCAGGAGGCATTGTTCGAAAAAAAGAACCAATCCCAACTTGGAGGTTACGCGGAGAAGGCAAGAGCAGTGGAATAGAAACCGAGTACTGTATCGGCCTTGTCAATGAGATTTCCGGAACGAGCGTCAATTGAGCATCAAGCAGGGTAAGATATGACTAAGTACCCTCCGAGTGAGATGAGTAAAGACGCGACTGCGAGCTGACACGTGCGTCCAGAGACATTCAGTCTGCAGTTCGTGGACAGGATGCGGTTGCAGTGCGCCACCGCCGCCTTCACATTCGCGATTTTTCTGTTCTGAGCCACTCACTACGTTCCGACCCCCCCTAGAAATAGACTGAGGCCAGGTACCTGCCCACAGCTGCACAGAGGGGTCTGTCTAGGTGACTAGAAGCAGTCTGTGTAGGTCAGCCTACGTCTGGGCAGGTCAGTGCAGCTGTTTGTATCTTAAGGGAGGTCAGTGCGGCCCAGGGTAGGTCAGTCAAGGTGTTGCTGGCCACCTAACCAGAGGTAAACATACCTGATTTGCAGCAGAGAACGACTAGTAGTATTGCCGCTTCGTTGCCGCGGCCGGGTTCGGCTCGGAGAGCCGATAAAGCCAAGCTGAAACTTTGTTGTAAGCCGGCTGAGGCTTGCTGGAACTGAGAGAGATTCTTTGTCTAATGGCTGTGAGGATGCACAGAATGCTCATTACCTGGCATTGGATACAATACAGAGTCAGTGCAGCTCAGGTCAAGGTCAAGCTAGGCGCCGAAACTGAGACAGATGCACCTACACGTACCTACACTGATCTACACTGATCTGCATGATGTCAGTGTAGCCCGCCAGCCATGGGCTACCCGAACCTACGCGAAAGCTGTGTGTAGTCGGCTGCACAGAGCCGGTGTGGTCGGCTAGCCAGACCTTGCCAGACCCAGACTCACCTTGCTGAACCTTGACTAAGTGAGTCTAGCCGACCCCGGAACGTAGTGACTGACAACCGTGGGATTGATCGCCGATTCCGGCTGATTCGGCAAACCATAACCACGTTGTACGAAAAACGAAAAGCACGGGGTACGAACACATTTCGCAGAGCATCCCATTTTTAAAAAAGCTTTTATAGGACGCAGGTGAGCAATTCTTATGGCGCCGTCGCTACCACGATTGAGCGTATAAGTATCCCAAATATGTCGAGATAGGTCGAAGTGCCTGAACGGCAGGTGGGCCAGATTGGTGGATTCACCAAACAGCTCGGCGGGAACTAAGGCTAGCCAATGTAGCCATCGGAGGTGCATATGCACAAGGAGTGGGAGAAGCGTCGGATTCCCAAGCCCCGGGGAGACAAGAAAGTTGATGATTCCCAAGTCTCTCGTAGACAGACACTATAACAAATGTGTGCTCACAAGCTGGCATGTTATACTAAGGCGAGTGTTTGATCGGTGATGGCCTTATTATATAATCACAAAAGTTCATGGCCGCAAAAAACCACCAAGCACCATTTCTGCCGCATGTTTGGCCAAAATTCCACTTCGAACTATCTATTGGAAAGGAAAAGAATGGACTTTCGATGCTTGTTCACCGCCGGAACACCGTAATGATGTGAAAGTTGTCATTTTTGCGGTGTTGGGATTCCATGATGGGCGAGGCAAAAGTTGGTATTCTGACCTGACACAACTGTTGAATATTTGCTTTTAAACGATTTGGCTTCTTAAAGCTTTTTCCAAAGGTGACTCAGGCAGAAGGGACCGAGAATTCAAAGTCCGACGATTGTGGAATGACTTCATCACCAATCAAGCCCCACCCGATAAACTTCAGACTAACGATTCCCATAGAGAGCTCGAGAAGCTGTCTCCGTGACAATTTGTCGAGAAGAGCCCCATTCCACGGCGAGGTGCTGCGAAAGAACTCTGGGTGGGGTTTACCATGATCGACTTCCGCAGAGACTATACCCGGATTCTTAATAATAAATTAAAGATTCTTATCGACCAAGGACCAAGGTTTCAATGCAGAAGATCAGACGAGATGAAAACCGGACTTGTATAAGGATTGTCCCGATATAGATGAGTGCATTTGTTTCAAATACCTCAGCTTCAACATCAGGCAGAAAAGTAGGCTGGCTTTTCATGGGCGAGTGGAAGTAAATGGGAGGTGATGGGGAGAGAAGAGCCGCATAAGCACAGCCACGTTTGTCGGTACTTATCAATGCCGCATGATTCCGTGATGCCATCATCGTTCAGTAGAACAAGTTGAACTGAACTTGAGCTGTGCCAACATACCACTCGTCCTCAGGCCAATAACTTCTCGGAAAGACTCTCAATGCGACTGTGCACTCTGACATGACTATGCAACATATGTGGCACTTCAGGTGCCAATCTGCCACTTCAGTCTTCTTGCCTGCTAATATTCTTCGACGTCGCGGGAATCCATTGTCCCAAGAATTTTCCAGATGATTATCATTGTGCGACTTGCAACGTCCCGGTCCGAATCGGATATTTTGGAGATCCTAGGGCTGGATTCAAACGCCGCTCAAAATTTACAGATGCGCCCGCCCAAGATGCGACAGCAGACTGCTGCCAATGTTCCTCTGACAGTTTAGATGTTTGGATGACAGATATACCGTTAGTCGAGAGCTAGAAATTGAGAGAGGTTGCTCGGGCCCCAAGGATACGATTCGTCGGTTACCTGGTGAGAATGGTGCACGCGTTGCGAACAGTGATCACCAGCGAGATGGACACTATTGGACGTTCGAATCTTTAAGTTTGGGGAACCAAGAAAAGGAAATCAGCCACAGATGCTACGAGAATTGCAAGCAAAGCGCACGAGACGGTCAACGGTGGTCTGAGCCTCATATTAAGTCATAAGAAATTGAACCAGCCCACGTGACCCGTCCGCGCGTCGCAGCACGCCAAACCTGGACAAATACGTTCGATCTATATCGGCAGATATTAGCTCAGATATTGGCTCACCGTTGTGCGCTCCTTGGGGAAGTCGGTACTTGAGAGCTTTACCGACTTGTCCGGGATACCATATACGCCGGGACAACGTCTGTCTATCCACCGATCATCTGCGTTCTCGGATTCCCGTAAGTTGATCACCCAAGCGTCAAGAAGATCACGGACAATCACGGACAATCACGGAGAGTGTACACCAATCTGAGAAATTGACAGCATGGCGGCTTATATGTTCGCGTCGACCTCCTCCGCCGAGTTAACCGCGAACTTCCATCACGGACACGATATTGCGATGCGATTTGATTCGACTCCCAGCCATCAACAAGTTACGACACATTAAACAGCCCTAGTCGAGCGGAAAATCGCTCGGCTGGTTCCAGGCGTGTACATGTGTATGAAATCCTTTATTGCGGTCAAATCAATGCAGTTCAATCCAACCCACGTCCATATGTACAGAAGTCTGGTACCCGAGATTTACGATTCTGCGCGGGCCCGTACATAGTCGTTTGCCGTCTTGGGCCACCCAGATCCGCTCCCTCGCGTAGGCCTGGGGTTTTGAATTGAAACGAAACTCGCCAATTGCCGCCCGTTGAATCAAACGAATGCAATCAACTTAATTATCACTGGGTCACTCCGTCCGTGATGATTATCACAGGCACTCCTTGTCCATCCACCTGCGATGCTGGATCTGGCGCAAGCTGAGGTTTGATAGAGGAGAGGTAACTGGTCATCGTTTCGCGTAGACCGAACCTAAGTTGAGAACGGACAGAAATGCTCCACAGTGCTTAAGAAGGTCGTCCCTCGCATTTATGTAGTCGCCGAGCGACTTGGTTACTAGATTGGAAGCTCGCTCCATTCAGAGGACAGTCAAGTCGATCTTTGATGGTGATAACCAACTTACTTGCCACGCGTGGGAATTACCGGGTTGTTCGGAAAACCGGGCGGTAATGTTCGAGTTTTCAAGTAATCCAACGATATCCGAAAGTGTGCTTGCGGTGCGGAAAGGACTATCTGCCGACCGTTCGCTCCACATTGCTGATGAAAGATGGCAAAGCGGTAGAAATATTGCAGCTCAACTTAAGACTCGAGATCGGACGTCGTATCTAGATTTGGCTTATTAGGGGTGGGATCCTTCAAGAAGCAAAAGCAGCTGACGCAGTCAGCTATTCTGATGCCGGCGGGCAATGATCTTCGGGGAAATTGATGGTTGCGCACATCCCGAGGCTCTGATTAAGTCTGATGGTCGACCTGCCTCTGAATATGATATATCAGGCATCGGTGTCCAGAACCTCAGCGCCCATAATGGAAAGCCCTCGTACCCCAGGCAAGGTCTCTGGTCTACTCCGTCGTGCGCGTCGTCTCACCGCCGACTTCACGGGTACTTTCCCGTGCACGTCGTGCATCGAAGGCGACGGGCTCGTTCGCATATGACGTCATTCCGCCCGAACTCTGGCTGAAGGTGTTCAGCCACATCCCTCCCTACCCTCCTGCCATCCGTGACCCTCACTTGTCGCTCCTTCCAATCCCTCGCACAACCACTCCTTTTCACCGCCGTTGTGACCCCACCCTGAGCAGGGTTCATCCCGCGGTGCGCAAACTTCCAAATACCGCAAGCGTGTTGCGAATCGCTTGGAGTTTTTCTTCTCCCGTCACATCGCTCCCACCGTGCGGGAGTGCAAGATATCCCTCGCGTCCCCGGAGGAGGATGACGACCTCATTGACTTCATCTTCGACGCTCTGCCCCATCTCCCCACCCTCACAACCCTCGAATGCCGCCACGTTCGTTTGACCCCCGAACGGTTGGCCACTCTGCAAAGCTTATGTCTCACCACCATCACCTTGGAACTGTGCTTTGGGGAAATCAGCGACTTCACCGTCGCCCCTTCAGTTCCACTCCAAGAAGTGACGTTCAGATACCACGACTCATCCCTCACTGCGAGCCCTTGCTCCATCTTTCTATCGCCAACTCGCCTGGAAAGCCTCCACGCCACTACAATCTCGGTCCTCTCCAGCATCGCGCGTTCGGAGACATTCACGAAGCTGCGCACGCTGGACCTCCCGATCGAGTGCCTCGCAACCACGGATTTTCTTCCCGCGCTGCTCCGGTGCCCCGCCGTCGAGCACCTCTCCCTGCACAGTGGCGCGCGCTCCCACCCTCACTCGTTGGAAGCCCTCCCGCCCGGCGTCCTCCCCCTCCTCAATTCCTACTGCGGCCCGCACCACCTCGCACCCGCCTTCCTCGGCGGACACACCCCCGGGCCCCACCACGTCGACATCCCCCGTCCCGCCCGCCCACACACCCTCGGCGCCTCCCTTGCGAAGCTCCCCCGCACCGTTCGCACCCTCTCTTTTGCCCTCAGCACGCCCGACATCCCCCCAACCCTCCTCCCGACCCTGCACTCCCTCTTCCCCACCCTCGCATCCCTCTCCATCTTGCAGCCCGCGCTCTCGTCGCGCGCTCTCAAGGCGTTGCTCCTCGGACTCGAAACAGAGTCTCGTTACACATCCGCTCTCACGGACCTAACCCTGCGCGCGCAAGGCCGGGACAAATATGGCTTGTGGGTCCCCCCCGCCGAGTCCGCCGCAGACGCGCGCGCGTGCTTTGGCAAGGTGCAGAGTGCGCTGTTGAAGACGTACCCCGCAATTGAGCGGGTGCGATTTCATCACGGCGCGGAGCAAGCGAGCGTGGCATGGACACGCGATTTGGGGAGCGGGGGATGGATTCAGGTCGAGAGTTAGTGATTTACATTCATTTGTGTCGGCGGGTGGAGTGATTGTCGCATGGGGGTCGAACATTGTATATCGTCATGGATGTAGCATCTGTACTTTCTTTTTCATCGGGCAACGTTGGACGTTTCGAAATGTAAATTGTTCCTAGTTTGTAAATGTAGGACAACTCAGCTCAACTATCTACACATGTCGGTTCGTAGGCCTTCGCAAGGGTGGCTGGCATCGAGGGTATACAACACAGAGATTCACTGCCTCTTCCAGAAGAACACCTTTCCAGTAGGACTTGGCCCGATCGAAAATCTTGAACACCAGATCCGGCGGGCGTACCCCCTCGACTTCCGCCTTGACATCGTAGTTGATGACCAAGTGCGCAAGCATAGCCTTGAGCTCCGTCGCCGCGAAGAACCGGCCCTATTCAACATGTAAGTAATCTAAGCCCGCCCGAATAAATTCAAGAGGGTAGACAACATGTACTCACAGGGCATGCGTGTTTCCCCGTCCCAAACGGCAAGTGGTCCGGCGCGACGGAGATCATATGGCGCTTGAAGATATCCTGGTCCCTGGGCTCATGCTGCGCCATGTGCTCCACGCGCTCCCGCTCAAAGCGGAACCCGTCGAATGTCGCGGCGTTTTCGTAGTTTGCTTGTTTCAAGGCGTCAGTCAGCGATGGCACACTTGAAAGTTGGGTGGGATTTACAGGTATCATAATGCACGGCACGCGACGGGATACTCATGAATGCGCCGTGGGGCAACACCGTGCCGTCGGAGAAGCGGAAGCCGTCCTTTGATACGACGCGGCGTTGCATGACCACTGTGTGGGGGTCAGCGCCAGCACAAGCAGGGTGAATGGGGTACGCACACGACCCGCCAGGATTGAAATAAGATCATTCTTGCATTGGAAGTCAGTAGTTAGTCCCTCCGACCATCGCGAGATAATCCTCACCGGCTTTCCAGGCCAATCCGAACCGCGCTCCGCTTCCTTCGCTAACCGCTCTTCGAGGATGGGGGCCCAGGATCTTCAAGGCTCTGGCCCAGCTCTGCTCTTTATGAGAAATCAAGGGACCCACGATTCTGGAGCCGGATTCCTCTTCCGTCAATGTCGGGCGATGAAAGGCACGTACAGAACACTCACGGACGCAATGAACTCGGGGAACAATGAGATCGACATCCCACTGCGGACCACATCGATTGTGTGTTGCACATTATTGTCCAGAAACTCTGGATTTCTGCCTGCAGTGCATAGTTAGCCGTTGTCGGAGTACCC
The DNA here is from genome assembly GCA_029378375.1 of Mycena olivaceomarginata. NCBI lineage: Eukaryota > Fungi > Basidiomycota > Agaricomycetes > Agaricales > Mycenaceae > Mycena > Mycena olivaceomarginata. The sequence goes on along the minus strand of JARKIC010000459.1, from coordinate 141,919 downwards.
GTGTTGTGCGTAATTCACATAAGGGGAGGCCAACAAAGAGGCGGTTGCTAACGCGCGAGACAATGTTCATCATCGTGGGCAACACCGGGAGCGGTTTCCATTCTGCAGTCATGACAAAGGGAGGTGAGGATGCGGAAACGAGGAATCGGTCCCGCCATACCGAGGAATCGGTCCCGCCATACCGAGGAATCGGTCCCGCCATACCGGATCCCTGCAACTGGAGCACGTCAAAAGCAGAGACGATTTCGTCTCTGACATCTGGGAAACACGTGTACAGATTTCTCGTGTGAGCTGGTGGTACGGGTCTTCAGAGATGGAGCGTCCCAAGGTGTATTTGGCTTCAGTTGTGGTAAGTTTCCCGTTTCTTTTCAGGGGAAAAAATAGTACTTTGGGTCATCTGCCGATGATGATAGTGGATTGAGCGCGTCTTGAAAAAAATGGGCATGCGTGCACCTCATCCACACCGGCGTAAAATGATAAGACACTCTCTGGTGTGTTGCCCACCTCCTTGACGAGTTTCGGCCCGCAGACGATATACTCCCAGTGGTATAGCTGTGCACACGGAAGATCCCGTTGGGGTACAGCTCGTAGCCCCGCTGAATGAATTCGGGGGCCTTCAGGAGATAGGTGAAGGCATCTAGATAACTGGAAAGGAACCCGGAAGACCCGACGATGGGAATCTCGTCCTCTCGCTGACCGTCGACGAGGGTAAGAGCGGCTTCCCGGAAGACGGATGGAGCCATACCTTCGGTTTATGCATTGTCTTGCAGACGGGGAACAGTCCAATCCCAACGAGCGCTCCATACTGAATAAGAGGTTTCAGGCTGTCGAGCTTGAGGTCGTCCATACGTGGCAGGTTGTCGTGTAGGGAAGTAGTTGGTGAAGTGAGACTCCACTCTGTCAGATATATATATGCGCCAGTCAAAGAAGACCAGCCGGCGGAAGACTCCGCAGAGCAACCGGCGATGTCTCTCACACAATCAAAAGACTGGGGAATTAAACAGCATGGGGTGCAATGCTATGAAATACCTGACGATAAAGGTTTTAGATACGGGCAGTTGCAGCTTCGAAGTCGGATGCAGCCGGATACAGCACCTCTCCGAGGACAGAGAAGAGAGGAAATGCCTTGACGGGCCTGTGACCTGATACCGATTACGCGGCCTCGTCCAAAGGCTTCTGAAAGCAGCGATCGTGAGATGAAGGGGTCCGAAAGTTTCCCAGAGACATGAGGAGCCCAATGAACCCGTATTTTTCTTGTTTTTGAGGCCACCAAGGCGCAGAAACGGTAGACTGAGTGATCGCTGTAAAAGAGCCGTACATCTAGCCCCTCAGTTGAGGGATACCAAATATCATCCAGTTTGCAACACGAGATAACGGGAGAATATTGGGTCTCGCCCGAGCGCTGATGAGACTTGGGGAGATTGTCGTGGCGCAAAGCAAGACCGGCGGGCCTCGCATCTCATTAAATTGATCGATGATCAATCGTGCACGGACCGCGTTCAACTTGTGTTCAACTTTGGTTCGCTGAATCCTCTTCACAATCATTTTCAATGCTCATCCAACGAGTTCTCTGACGTGGCTCCTTCACGACGAACTCAGTGGTATGTTTCCGCTCCTTGTTGCGCATCCAGAACTGCATTTCGGCCAGAGAATTCCACTTGAGTGTGTGCTCCCCATCGGCTATGTCGCGCTCATACGACCCGACGGGCGCCTTCTGGACACGTGGAGACATTATGCCACCAAGATTGAACGTGAACGACGCGTCGGGGGCCGACAGAAGAGCGGGGGGACGAGCAGCGACAGAGATAGGGGTTGCGCGATGGTGGTGGACAACACTCGGCAGTAAGGCAACGAAAGGGAAGATATATGGAGAGAAGAGAGAGGTATAAGAGCAGGGTGGCACCAGCTCTGAAGCCCATTATGCATCCTAAACGAGTAAAAGCAGAATATATTTTGAAGGCCGCTAAGGCGCGTCGAAATGCCGAGGAAGCCGTTCACGTGATCGTCAAAGTCGTGGGGCGAAAAGTCAAGAACTGAGGGAAAGGAAGAAAGGTGTTGTACCTTGTTGTGACAGAATCAAAACAAACCATCTTCCACGGCCATGTGTGTCCATTTTTGATCCCACGGACTTTGGGGCGGGGCTCGGCAGGGCTCGGTTAACCTTAGCGGTTAAACCTGACATTTTGAAGTTATCAACCACCGCTCCACCCGTGCGTGTTATGCGCATGGAAAGAACCAATACCTATTAATCCTGTTAAGCCCAGGAAACATATTATTTTCAGGGCCTTGTACCTCAGGTGTAGTTATATTTCAGACTGAATGTTTCAAATTTCAATTACTTGGAGACGGGAGGTTCAAAATGAGCCTACCTCGAAAATGAGAGGGGTAGGTGTTGTTTACAAAAATACCTTCAGAGTTGCTGAAAAATTAATAAAAAAATGTGGCACACTTGTTTTTCTGCAACAATTGTGTGAATGTCGATCAAAGTTGCCGAAAATTGCAAAAGTTGCCGAAAGTTTTGTGGCCACAAAAATAATTGTGCAACTATTGCAAACAATTACGAGGGAGGTTTTCCTGATGCACTGGCAGGCAAAATTGAACATCGCTCGGCCGTTGCCATTTCTGTTAATCTCAACGATATTAGGCCAAGAAAGCTGGTCTAGAATTTACTCTCAAAGCGAAGCACCTTCCTCCGCGCCGTCTCCTGCAATGCGCCGCAACACAGCCACCCTGCGGCAAAGTACCCTTGCGGCATTTTTTTTTCGCCACTTGAGATTTGTGTGTAGGGTAACAATAATGGGTTTCCCACATGTACTGTAATGGGGGGAAACTCCGTCTTTCTCACTCTTCAAGAAATTATTCACAATATAGGCTTCGAACAGGATACCTTAGAAACATCCCACTAGCTTCATAAGTGCGCCGCCCGTCGGTCTCAGAGCCCACACAGGCCCCTAAAAATCCAAAGGTTAATACCCGGGGTGTCGTTGGTTCTATGCCTTGCGTATATCCTTTCACGCTGTATGTCGGCAATTCTAACTTGGTTTCAAGGGCAAACACAGTGAATACTTCGGTTCAACCATGGTGCAATTTGCAACCTTGAAGGTTGAGGTTCGCGCTTACAACAGTTATTCTAAATCTTACTTCAGCTCAATCCCGCATTCCCTCTCCTCATCGTCATGTCGAAGTTCGAACCAAAATTACGGGGTTGCGGCGTCTCCTGTCCGCTACCGTCATGATAGATATTTCATATCTCATTCTCGGCCTCTGCCTCGTCGTCAAGAACCTCACGCGGCTTGTACGCGCCTTCAAATGGTTCTGCAGCTTCCAGACGCATGAGTAAACGGTGTGAGTTGGGCCGCTTGGGCGTGAGTTGAATATTTAATATTGACTGAGGTTTGGTTGACGACTGTGCCAGTTCATGATAAGTTAGTTATCTGCTTCAAAAAGGAGTACAGGCAGCAGCCCCAGATGCAACAGCGGCTCTTCAGCGACAATGTTAAGCAATCCCGGTGACTGCCTGACGTGACGCTGCGGCAGGTGTGACGCACAGCGGCAGTTGGCAGCGGCAAATATTGCAGCGGCAGCGGCACGTCAAAGTCTCGCAGCGGCAATTTGCGGCACTTGCAACGGCGAAGCGGCACTTTATCCCTGCCCAAAATAATGTCCGTCCCCGTTTTGAAAAAAAAAGTTTGAATCCACCGGGTCCCAGTTCGAACCGCTGGGTAGGCATCATTTAGACATCAATTGTGTCGTGTCCGTGGATTCTGAGCACAAAAACAGATGGGAAATTGCAAGCTTAGCCAGACCGTACATGCATTATTTACCTTCGGGTCATTTGAGTCCACAAATTGACGTGCTCTTAGTTCAAAATGATGCCTACCCACTGGTTCGAACTGGGACCCGGTGGATTCAAACTTTTTTTTCTCAAAACAGGGACGGACATTATTTTTGCAAATTGCAATAAACAGTTTATAAAGGGATATTTTTTGGGGGGGGGAACAAATATTCATCTTTATTCGCAGCTCAGATGGAGCATTGAGCACACAACACTCTCAGCCTCTGCTGGTGGTGTTTTGTTCCCTTATCCCTTCGATATGGACCCCAGCCTGCCCGAAGACGAGCAGTTCCCTGACATGTGATGAGCTTTCCACGGTTGAACATCCTTGACTCTATGCACATTTTCGAGTTTGGTACTCAGTGATGGCTGAAAGGGCTAGTTGCGCAATGAGACCAGACGGCAGTGCCCAATGTAGCTGGAGTGAGTTGTTGTCAACTGCTCTCAATTTCAAGAGGGACGGACACAACGGCAAGAGAAGTCTCTGAGAAGTGTCCCGACCTGTCACCCTTCAGAGTTCCCGAGTTTTTATTGACCTTATTGACCTAGTCAACAATCAGGTGCCTTTCCACTAGTCAGTAGGGGGTTGTAGAATAGAGCAGAACTCATACCGACTGATCCAATGACGCATCATGTCGCTATTTCAAGTCCTTTGCTCAACTTGAAAATGGGCTGAAAAATATAACCATTTAACCGTTTATAAACTGTTTGTTTATTGTTTACAGGGCCAGCAAATTAAACGAAAATATATATGGTTTTCATTCGTTTAAACGTTTATAAACGGAAACAGTTGGAGCCTCAAGAAGGGTAACCGGGAAAACTAAATCATTGAAGCGTTCAGGGAAGTACATGAAGGCGGAAAGACACAAATAAATCCAGTGGACAATTCATATAATGTACGACCCGGGCATGGCCATTGGCAAATCACCGTCCAACTTGACAAGCAGGTCGTTCGCACCGGAACTGACCATTAGATCACGGTGCTGGAGTAGTTCGATGGAAGAGACCCTGGATTTTCGCGCGAAATTCGTCTGGAAATAGATCTGAGTCCTCCGTCCACTGAGAGACGGTAAAAACCGGTGTTACCTGGTCGGACAAATTTGCCAACTGTTATCTCAGCGCCCCATCGCACCTGTGAAGAATGGTCGTCGAGCAACTCCACGACTTGGCGCGCAAAAGGTTCGATTGCTTCATGGAATACCGCTGGGCAGGGAGCTCAGTCTCATGAAATTGCACATAATGCGGCATGCCTTACCGTGCTCAACAAGTCTGCCTATTGTCGTGAGCACAGCGACTTGGGTATCCTTGTGGTCATCGTTGAGTAACTCCATGACTTGAGGCACAGAAAATTTGATTGCGTCGTGGAATTCCTCTGCCCAGGGTGCTCAGTCGTCATGAAATTGAGAATGTGGCATGCCTTACCGTCCTCAATAAGTTTGCCTATTGTCTCGATCGCCTCTGATCGGACATGCTCGTAGTAGTCCTTGAACAACTCGATGATCTGAGGAACAAAAGGTTTGATTGCATCGTAGAATATCGCTGGGCAGGGAGCTCAGTCTCATGAAGTTGCAGATAATGTGGCATGCCTTACCGTGCTCAACAAGTTTGCGTATTGTCGTGATCGCAGCTAATCGGGCAATCCAGTTATCATCCTTGAACAACTGGATGACTTGAGGAACAAAAGGTTTTATCGCGTCGTGGAATATCGCTGGGCAGGGAGCTCAGTCTCATCAAGTTGCAGATATTCCGTGCCTTACCGTGCTTAACAAGTTCGCGTATTGTTTGGATCGCCTTTAATCGGACATCCTCGTTGTCGTCCTTGAACAACTCGATGACTTGAGGAACAAAAGGTTTGATTGCGTCGTGGAATATCGCTGGGCAGGGAGCTCAGTCTCATCAAGTTGCACATATTCCGTGCCTTACCGTGCTTAGCAAGTTCGCGTATTGTTTGGATCGCCTCTAATCGGACGTGCTTGTTGTCGTCCTTGAACAACTGCATGACCTGAGGAACAAAAGGTTTGATCGCGTCGTGGAATATCGCTGGGCACGGAGCTCAGTCTCATGAAATTACACATAATGCGGCATGCCTTACCGTGCCCAACAAGTCTGCTTATTGTCGTGATCCCAGCTGATCGGACATCCTTGTTGTCGTCCTTGAACAACTGCATGACCTGAGGAACAAAAGGTTTGATTGCGTCGTGGAATATCGCTGGGCACGGAGCTCAGTCTCATCAAGTTGCAGATATTCCGTGCCTTACCGTGCTTAACAAGTTCGCGTATTGTTTGGATCGCCTTTAATCGGACATCCTTGTTGTCGTCCTTGAACAACTCGATGACTTGAGGAACAAAAGGTTTGATTGCGTCGTGGAATATCGCTGGGCACGGAGCTCAGTCTCATGAAATTACACATAATGCGGCATGCCTTACCGTGCCCAACAAGTCTGCTTATTGTCTTGATCGCCTCTGATCGGAGGGAATACCCGTCGTCGTTGAACAACTCGATGACCTGAGGAACAAAAGGTTTGATTGCGTCGTGGAATATCGCTGGGCAGGGGGCTCAGTCTCGTGAAATTGCAGATAATGTGGCATGCCTTACCGTGCTCAACAAGTTCGCGTATTGTCTCGATCGCCACTGATCGGAGATAAGCGTAGTCGTCCTTGAACAACTCGATGACCTGAGGAACAAAAGGTTTGATTGCGTCGTGGAATATCGCTGGGCAGGGAGCTCAGTCTCATCAAGTTGCACATATTCCGTGCCTTACCGTGCTTAGCAAGTTCGCGTATTGTTTGGATCGCCTCTAATCGGACGTGCTTGTCGTCGTCCTTGAACAACTCGATGACCTGAGGAACAAAAGGTTTGATTGTGTCGTGGAATATCGCTGGGCAGGGAGCTCAGTCTCATCAAGTTGCAGATATTCCGTGCCTTACCGTGCTTAACAAGTTCGCGTATTGTTTGGATCGCCTTTAATCGGACATCCTCGTTGTCGTCCTTGAACAACTCGATGACTTGAGGAACAAAAGGTTTGATGGCGTCGTGGAATATCGCTGGGCAGGGAGCTCAGTCTCATCAAGTTGCAGATATTCCGTGCCTTACCGTGCTTAACAAGTTCGCGTATTGTTTGGATCGCCTTTAATCGGACATCCTTGTTGTCGTCCTTGAACAACTCGATGACTTGAGGAACAAAAGGTTTGATTGCGTCGTGGAATATCGCTGGGCACGGAGCTCAGTCTCATGAAATTACACATAATGCGGCATGCCTTACCGTGCCCAACAAGTCTGCTTATTGTCGTGATCCCAGCTGATCGGACATCCTTGTTGTCGTCCTTGAACAACTGCATGACCTGAGGAACAAAAGGTTTGATCGCGTCGTGGAATATCGCTGGGCAGGGCGTTCAGTCGCCATGAAATTGAGAATGCGGCATTCCTTACTGGATTGAATAAGTCCGCCTATTGTCGTGATCGCAGCTGATCGGACATCCTCATCCTTGTTGTTGTCGTTGAGCAACTCGAGGACCTGAGGAACATAAGGTTTGATTGTGTCATGGAATTCCTCTGCCCAGGGCGTTCAGTCCCCATGAAACTGCACATAATGCGGCGTGCCTTACCGCGGTTGAGAAATTTGTCTATCGTTGTGAGCGCAGTGGCTTTGGCATCACTGTTGTTGTCCTTGAGTAACTCCACGACTTGAGGCACAAAAGGTTTGATTACTTCGTCGAGTTCCGCTGTCCAGGAAGCTCAGTCTCATGAAATTTCGCATAATGCATGCCTTACGGTGCCTAGCAAGTGCGCGCACTGCAGCGATCACAGCTAAACGTACATGCTCGTTGTCGTCTCCGAGTAATCCCTGCATTTGAAGCTTGGACAAGTACTCGAAATGCGCGATGCCGTTGAAGACATCGGGAAGATTCACGTTCTGCTTTGAAAAGAAGAAGGCGATTTTGCTGCTGCGAGCGTGCTTACTGACACCGCCGGAAAGCCATTCAACGACAATGCTGCCGAATCCGGTCTCCAGAGCAATGTCCGCTGTGTCTTGGGAATCCGTCTGCACGTACAAGCAGACACGTGTAGGGTCGGTCGGGAAGAATATGGCGTCGGTATACTTGAAGTTGGGAGGAGTGTACACCCGTAGGACCCAATTATTCGGCGCGGTCTGCGATCCGTCGAGGATCTCTAGGGTCTTGTTATCTTCGGAGCCAAGGACCGTGTCGTGGATCGTCGCAGTCGGGTACGGATCACCGCCCAAATGCCGGATGACCTCGTCGTCACTGACCACCACCACCTTTAACTCGGGGTTTGCCTTGAAATTCATAAGTGAGCATGAGAAACACATTGAACGGCTCGCAAACCTGGAATTTTCCATAAGCGACAGTATCATAGAGGGCCTCCTGGAACGGTTGTGAGACAGGCGACGAAAGAGGGGATGAAGATACTCACGCAGTCGCTATCGATTGATTGAACGCCGCCGACCTCTATGGCGTCCACAGGATCCTCGCCTGTTGAACTCGAACCTCGCCCACTGAATCCAGCCGATGAACTCTCCTTCGGGAATGATATAAGTTTATGCTTGGTAATGGGCTCTTCTCCTGGGGCGCCAACTGTCACCAATCCAATTCTCCACAGTCGTACTCTTTCCCGAATGCGCAATGTGCGAAGAAATATGCATTGAGTCTGGGGAGGGCACCCGGCGCGGTCGCAATCTCGAAATTTGGTGAGTTCGAAGTCGTTAAAATCGCTGCCCGAGTCGTCGTCATGAAGATGGCCGCTGCTGTATCGTGGGGTGGAACTTTGCCATTCGTCCCATACAACACCACCTTGAGCATCAACTAGCTGGGGAATACTGGCATGAATGCCACCAGAAAGTTGCCGGGAATCTTTTGCACAGGCACTGGCGTTCCAATTTTTCGTCATGTATGTTCCCGAGACCACAACGATATCTTCGACAGGCCGAGCACCGAAATCCCCGCCTTTGTGCCACTCCTCATAGTGGCTTATCACGTAAGATGCGAGCTTGGCTTGAGCGCCCTCGTCCAGGAAAGTGAATCGCGCCCGACCCGTTTGGAGGGCAAGGGCGGCTGCTTCATGGTGCTCTGTTTTGACCGATGCTTTACCACCGATTTCCACAGGGACACTCCTTGGGATCCTTCAGCTATTGCACATGATTTAATGTTGTTCCGGACTCACGGAGCAGCGCCTCCGCTGGCATAATATTCGACCCCTCTCTGCTTTTGATTGGCCAACAGCTTGGGGAAGATTGAATTTTGGGTTTTGAGGCTGTGGTATTTGCCACATATCCTCTCGAGCGGTAAACGAGCCACCTGGATAAATTGACCATATCTGAGTGCGAAAGAATTAGCGCACATTTGCCAAGGCTGTGAAGGCTTGAAGCCACTTACTGGTAATAACCAATATCGCCTACTTGGATCTTTTTCTCCTCCGATCCAGGATCAGCGACCCAGAGTGGGTGCCCATAGCACAAATCCATCAAGCAGTCTTCATATATCGCGTAGCTTGGGCGTGATTTCATACTGACAGAATATAAGTGTATGATGTGTGGTTTAGGAGCGAAAACAGCTACCTCAAGAGGCGCTCTCCGGTACTCTGGTGGTGGCAGAAAGAGGGTGGTCTGAAGATCACCGCATAGCTGAAGGGCGGACCGTTATTATAGAACTAGATTCACAGCATCCCGATCATCTGGCATTGCATCCGACCTAAAGCCTATTGTTCCCGCACTGCAATGCGGCGGGCTGACAGCTTGCTGGCAGTAACGTACATTGATCTTCAAGTCGCCGTATGTACTGAGAGAGTATCTCTGAATCTCCAGGCGTATACGGGGTTCTGAAGAATCAGATATCGGTGGATTAGCGATGTATATACCTCATGTATTAAGCAGATCCCTCGTATCAGTATGCACCTCTTTGTTCCGCCGAAATTACCCCAATTGCTATCTCAGCTGACCCGCTGTATCAAAATTTAGCCTAGACGCCCCGGCGCTTACCAAATCCAACATCCCCGATCAGCCGCTCCAGGGCCGTGTAAAAGGCAGGCTGTCGAGTAAATCGCTCCTTTTGTTCTCCCACCATCATCTCCGCCTCTCCACTCGGACTTCTTCCTTCATGCTCCGTTCTGTTCCATGCGGTGTATGCCATGGATCTTGCCCTCTGAACCGTCCCAGTATCACTTAGCTCTTTTGCACTGTGCGTCATTTCTCAATTGCCTCTGTAGCTAACATAGGCGCTTCCTGGCGCGTCACGAACGAACCCACGAGCGGCCGGTGTCTTTCAATGGAGGTTGTAACTTCTTCTTCGGTTTCGAACGGCTCGAGGTGTTATGCGCTGTGTAACGGGATGTTTTCTACATTTTTTTACTCTCAGTGCTCATTTTCGGATTCCCCCAGGTCAAAAGAACCAATGTTCGAAAACAAATGAGCGATTAGGGAGGATCCTCACCGACGGTCAGGTCGATCTAATTCTCGGATTACATTGATGGTTTACTGATGTGGCATCCATACCAACATCCAGTGTTCTTTGCTCTCGATTCAATTTGTAACTGGTGAGTGTTCAAAGTCCTTTGATTGCGTTGATGATTTACTGACGTTGCGTTTATCCCAGTATCGTTCGTTCTTCCCTTTTCACATTCGGGGTCAATTGCAATTGGTGGGTGCAATACCCAAATAAATTTGCATGTACTAACTTTCTGTTACAGACCTCCTGTAGGCCCCGCCATAAACTCAAATGATTATTCAGCGCCCTCGATGCACCTGCCGCCCCCGCTTGAACCGCATCAGAAGGTCTGCGCAAATCGGGGCGAACACACCATATTCGGCTTTCGAGTCGCCCATGTTGCTTCCTGCACAACAATATCGCGTAAGATTCCTTTCTTATCAGCTTCCTGGTTCGCCTCCTCCCTTTCTTCCGCTGTACGAGAAGGTAGGCCATGATGCTTTTGCATTCCTACACAGCTTTTCCGCTTATGCTTCCGCAACATTCTCAGGTCTTCTCCAACTCGGGCGCGTGTTCAAGGTTCTGATTCTTGCTTTTACCATCTACGAAACTAATTTTCACTGGTTCAATTTAGTTTCCCATTGCCGCGAGCTCAACACAAACGATGCCGTACGTGCTTACACACCGACGTTGTAGCCTCATTTCACCGGTACCGTGTTGGCGACGCATAGGGCCATACACAAACTGTCTATTCAATTCCACGGGTTTCTGGTATGCTATCGTAGGCTTTCTATCGTCTGCACTTCTTCTAACCTATTTTCTAGACTTCACACATTGCGACCCTTCAGATTCACATTTCGCACTCTCGCGGGGCCGCCGGTGCGTTGGCGCGATCGCTAATGCACTTATACCAACTTTTTCGATGTTGCTCATGTTTTTGAAGGTCCCGCGAGCAAGTCGCGATCCCAGGATGAGCTTCTTTCTTTTTTCCAAAAACATCGACTTCAAACTGACTGCGCTTACGAGCCTTGCGCAGAGCAACAAACATATCTTTCTCTTACACTGTTCAACAATCTCCACATCGGCTCTGGATAAGTCTCCGATACTTTTCGAGTTCCAGATAGCCAGCAGACAGAACAAGGACGCATTTTTGGTAGGCCTACCTATAATATTACACATGTAGTTCGATACGCACATATACCCAGATTTGGTGATGCATGCATCCCCGCCGACGCTGGCGATCTTCGAGGTGCCTGAGGATCGCCGACATCTCAACTGAATTTTCGGATTTTGAAAGGATGGAATGTCTTTAGCGTGCGGCCCCCGGTATTTTACGCCACTACACGGCTAATGGCCTAGGGTTTCATCTTTGAAGCTCCATGAGTGATGTAAGTATTCCCCATGTGCTTGCACTCAAACTCACATCAGTTGGTTAATGTTATCGTTTCCCTGCTATTCGATTTGAGCCCCGGCCACTATTTGTTTGCGGTATATGTTTATTTCTCCTCTATTTGGTCTACTTGTCGATGCTTCAGCTGCCTGAGATTGCAACTGACAAAAAACGGTGATTCATTGTGTTTGTACGTACTAGACACTATGTGTGAATGAATCAACTTCTTGAATATATTTATGCTGTACACTGAGTCGCGTTTCCAGATATGGCACTTACGCCAGAGCGAAGCGACGGCATGTCTTGTCGTGATGTATCAGGATGGCTGGTGAGCGATCTGAAATCACTTCACTCTCTTTATAAAATTAAGCCGCTCTGTCTGTCTGAAGCCGTATCCCCATTTGTAGACTGCTCTCACACGTCTGCGGTCCGCTGACAGACATTGCTTATTTATAAAGTGGGAGCCGGCGCGAAGCGCCGGCGAGCGCTTGTTATACATCACGCAAGCTGGTTCAGGTTTGCTTCGCTTACCAGGCGCCCGATGCTCCGCTCGGTTGGCGGCGCCGTTGATGGCGCCATTGCTCTTTTGATGAGTGCACACATTTTCGGGGCATGCTCTCACAAAGCCACTAGTACTACATTGACGCTGTGGAGGGGTCGTTTGGCCGACGTGTGGAAATCCATCTGCACGTTGGTTTCGATATTACTTTACCATGCCCCTATTTTACATTACCACATTTGTTTGTAATGTAAACAGGCCAGATCATCACCTTTCTACCGCAAACCACCATTTTCGTGACCAGTGTAGGGCTCTCGCCCAGAGGTACCGTTGGAGGTCCTCGCCCCTAGTCTCCCAAAGTCACCAGTAGGCAGTATCGCCACCCAAACCCCTCAAAACACGCTTTACGACGCCACCTTCTATTCACGGCATTTTCGCATTTTCCTACTCTGTTTTTGACCCACTTTCGTACTCTACGGCTTGGGACCCATTCCCATATTTTATTCAAACCATCCACTCGACCGCTACCCGGATCACCGACCCAAATCAAGAACCTACGCATCGGGCGTTCTCCTCTTCCACAGTGGTGACCACCGCAGGGGGAAAAGTCTCTTAGTGGGATTTTCTGGGGTATTCCGAGTGGTCCGTTATCGTTTTTAACATTGTTCAACCCCTTCTTTCATTATGACGGTCCCTACGCCGCTCGCCGCGCGTCCTGTCGCTCCTACGCCACTCGTCACACGCCACACTGCTCCCACGGACGATTCGCATCCCCACGGCGCGTCGCCTTCGGTACAGGCACAGAGCACGTCGTCATCGTCGTCTACACTCCATCCTTCGCATTCCACGCCGCATGTTACGTCCACAAACCCGCTCATCGCGCGTCCCATCGCTCCCACGGACGTTTCACATCCCCACGTCACTTCGCACCTCGAGCAGGTGTACGGCTCGTCTACTTCGTCATCTACGTCCCTTCTTTTGCATCCCACGGCCACTTCCTCGTGGTTCCACGGCGCTTCACACGAACCACATCCGTGCATCGCACCGTGCTCCGTGCGGTCACGCGCATCGTCCCCGCTGTCGCCCACGCTTCACACGTCACATTCCAACTCACCTTCGACTTCGGCCCCTCGCAAAAAGCGCTCGCGGCGCTGCTTCGTGTGCGGTGGGACGGGGAAGCACCGTCTCAACCCCCGTTTTTGCCCACGGACTTACGAGCTCTTGTCCAAGCATTTGGCAACGTTCGACGCCACCTTTCGTCTCGTTTCGTTCGATGGTTCGCCGCTTCCCATGACACGGCACCCCGGCGGCGTTGCAGCGCATCTGCTGTCGCCTCGACGGTTTCCTCCTCGTACCCTTCGTGTCGTGCCTCGCAGCGTTTCGAAGTCGCCCGGGGCCTCTCAAGCGAAGCCCCCGCACGTTCATCGCGCTCCACACGCCTCGCCTATACCTGTGCCTCGTAGCATTCCCAACGCCGTCCCCGCGTCGAATTCAAATCCCCCGCATGCGCCGCCCGCAGCTGTCGAACATCCACGTTGTGTTTCCACTCCAGACCACAGCTTCGAGTCGAATCCCCCGCACCTTCCGCCGTTCGAGCGCCTTCCTTCACCACCATTTTATCTTCCTGTTCCCATTCCCAATTCGCATCCACATTCTGAAACACCTTCGAACTCTACCCCACGTCTCGATAATGCGTTCATTCTCCAGATATTTGACTGCCTTATCCTGTCCCTATCGTGGCGTCGTGCGCTGGCCGAGCTCATCGACGCGATCGATCGTTTGACCGTGGACGCAGATATTACCGTGCTTCAGAAACGTGTCCGTGAACGGTATAAAATCTCCATACCGCCCATTTAATCTATTCTTCCTCGTATACATCTGACATATCTTACGCATATAGTTTTTACAGCTCACTTAGTTCGTACTTACGGCCATACTCCTCTATAGTTTCTGGATGTCGGGGTCGACATCAAAATCCCCCGCACTGTGGAGGGGTCGTTTGGCCGACGTGTGGAAATCCATCTGCACGTTGGTTTCGATATTACTTTACCATGCCCCTATTTTACATTACCACATTTGTTTGTAATGTAAACAGGCCAGATCATCACCTTTCTACCGCAAACCACCATTTTCGTGACCAGTGTAGGGCTCTCGCCCAGAGGTACCGTTGGAGGTCCTCGCCCCTAGTCTCCCAAAGTCACCAGTAGGCAGTATCGCCACCCAAACCCCTCAAAACACGCTTTACGACGCCACCTTCTATTCACGGCATTTTCGCATTTTCCTACTCTGTTTTTGACCCACTTTCGTACTCTACGGCTTGGGACCCATTCCCATATTTTATTCAAACCATCCACTCGACCGCTACCCGGATCACCGACCCAAATCAAGAACCTACGCATCGGGCGTTCTCCTCTTCCACAACGCTATACGCGAGATAGGGGCTGCCGGCGGCGATTAACCGTTCTTTAACGAGATGGTGGAAATCCTGTGCTCTTTCCCCTTATATCCTTGCTCCTTCGGTGTTTCTCTGGCCTCTTGCCGGATCTTCAACTCCTTTGGTCCATCGCATTTTTCCACACTTTTGAACCCATGATGAACGACGCACTTCATTTCGGTTCTGTCCGAACTGCGCCGCCACTTCAACCCCCATTGGGATCATCGAGTGGTCGAAACAAGTCTCGTGAATCAACGGCTGTCCAGGGCACACCCGATTCGGCCACAACATTCTCACTGCGGCGCATCTGTGTCATACTGCGGCCACGATTTTCATATAAACCGGCGAGTATCCTCTATTTAGTCTCTCGCAGACAGACGCTTCAATATAGACTGATCTCGTACCTCGATATATTGAAGTCTGTTAGTAAGCACGGAGGTCCGATCAGGGTAAAACCTTGTTACATAATCTGCACAGCCACACTGCCGGATTTCGATGTTTTGTGCCCACAGAATCAACATTAAACTGATCTTTTTGCGTGAATACATTCTCTGAAATGCTCTAAATGTCTCTATCTACTCAAAAACTTTAATACACTGCAGAACGAGGTGATAGAAATGTCCAAGTATTTCACATGGTTGCAGTACTGAGACTTGAATAGTGCTCTAAAATTCTAAATAAATTTCAGAAGGTTTCAAACATACATTAGGTCTGTTTGAGTGGTTGAAATGGGTTGAAAATGTTCACGGCCGTTCCGTGGTTGGAGGTTCAAAGGCTGGCTGGCAGTGCACATTATGTAACAAGGTCTTACCCCGATCGGACCCCGCCGCTTAACAACAGACTAAGAATGAACAGTGTTTCGTAAATTGACGGAACATTGCTTGTTTGGCGGAAAGACGCAACTTAGCCCTGACCACATTCAAAAAAAAAAAAAAAACGACAACTTCGCCTGAGAAAGGAGGCAACTTGGACTTGAATTTTTCAAAATAGCCATCGGATAGGACTCGGCGGAGTTTCAAAGTTATTCATTCTAAATGGCAACTGTTTAGTGGAACATTTTCTTCCCAAATTCGGATTTGTCTCTTTCTTGCTTGCCTAGCTGATCCTCTCTGTGACTGTTGGTGCTGGAAATGGGGTTAGTAATCCAATCTGTACTTGCCACGGTGGTGAGTTTTCCCTCGCGGATCTGGCCCCCCTTCCGCGTGATTAAAATTCACACTCTGCCCGTCAGGCCGAATCACTGCAGTTAAGTCCTGGGCAATTGTATCCAAATCATAAACAGTTAAAGGGATGAGTGATTCATTGAAGTGGTATCTTTTCTTAAACACTTTTCACCAGTTACCTCCTTTCTCAACTCTTCTCTTCTTGGGTATGCCGTTTTTGTCGGTTCAATATTGAACCTGTTCCCTTTTCCTGGCTACATTATGGTTGCTGCATTTTTTATGCATTCAAACTGTATCTTGTCACTTTTTTGGAGACAAACAGTGAAGTTGAGTCATCAGTGCCCTCGATCCCCCATTTTTGCTTGAAGTGGTTACTTTCTTGCGGATTTTGGCAGATGGTGTGTGTTTATGGGTTAAAACAGCTCAGTTTTATGGGCCATATACTGTAAAAAAAAGTCATGTACAAAAAAAAAAGGAACACACAGGTTGACAATGAAAAAGTACGCACTTCGGCAGTGTAGGCAAAAGATACAAGTTCGGTGTTTGGCAAATCAACGTAAGTACGACACAACTCAGCCCTGACCAGATTCAAGAAAACAGCAACTTCAGCATGGAGAAATGAGGCAACTTGGACTTGGGCTGCTCAAACTAGGCATCAAATAGGACTCGACGGAGTTTAAAATTGATTACTACAGTAATGGCAACCGTTGAAATTTTCTCCTGTGAATTTGGATTCATCTCTCTTCCTTCCCTCCCCCCTCTTGAGCTGATTCTCTGCGGGTGTTGGTGCTGGAAATATGAGCTCAGCAAGTACAATAATCCAACCTGCGCTCAGGCAAGTTTTTCCTATCAGATCTCGCCCCCGGGGAGCGAGATCCTCGGAGCGATCTGCGCATCGCGTGAAACCTCGGCATGTATGAGGAATTGTTCCGTGATTGAAAGTTCACACTCCGCTTGCTGGGTTAAATCACTGCCAACTGTTTGGCAGTGATGTTCAATTCATCAACAGCTGAAGGAATGAGTAGTCCGTTGAAGTTGTGTCTTTTCTGAACAGTTTTACAAGTTGCCCCCTTTTTTTTTCAAGAACTCTCTTCTTGGGTGGGCAGTTTATTGTGTTCAACATCTGAACCTGTTCCTATTTTGTGGCCACATTATAGTTGCTGCATTTTCTGTGTATTCAAAATGTATGTTGTCACTTTGCTGGAGACCAGCAGTGAAGTTGAGTCGCCATTGCCCTTACAGCTGTTTGCAAATCTAATGGCACTACCCCTATTTTTAGAAGAAAGAGCATTTTGAACCCTACCGGGTTTTTAGCTCATTACTCCCTCGTTTTTTAACCGATTGACATAATTCTGGGTGGGTGAGGGAGCGGGTAAGGTGGGCTTTCAATTGCTATGGGTCTTGCCCTTTAATTCAAAGTTTTCAGCTATGATAAAAATCAGCCTTGGTGGGTGCCAATCCCACATTGGAAACCCCAATATTCGCTCATTTCCCATTCAATTTGCATAAAACTGGGTTCATATCGAAGGGGGAAGCCCAGCCAAGATTTTGTGAACAAGACATAATGGTTTTGTGCCAAGACAACCGAGGTTCCCACGCCTCTCAGGATTTTCCGTTGAACAGGATCTAACCTAAGTGCGGCGCAAATCTCACAGAATCTGCAGTATCTAGGACAATTGACTCCATTCATAGACTCCATCATGGCTGGAATTAAGAAAATTGAATGAGAAACCATGAAGTTATTCAATTCACAAGTTGTGGTTGAATCGAAAAGTATGAATTTGAGGGTCGCTGGCTTGGGACAGTTAGAGCTGGAAATGGATATGAATGGAAGGCCCACCTTACCCGCTCTCTGATCCACCCAGAATTATCCGCTGGTATCTTCTAAATCCACCGCTTGTCTATTTCCATACGCCTGGACCCTATAAATTCTTCCGCATCCGACTCGGACGGATGTAGTGAGAACATTGCAGGTACGAATCTGATCAATCCCAATCTTCCCTAATTGGACGCAGATTAAGGGGCAGAGCCTCGCCACATGGTCTGCAAGCGGGGAGCAAAAAATTCTTGGCGTTCACTACCGTGAACCACTAAACTCCAAAAAAAAAAAACTTCATCTTCGACAACCCTATCTGACTTCGTTGAGCAGGAGCGATATCGAAGACCTTGATAATTAGACCCCGCTTCCAGGAGATGCTGCTCGATGGGAGTATGTCACGGTGGACGCGAGAGTCCGCGCATTCCGGAGTTGTTCGGTCTGGTTCGGTCTACGTGCCTCTCTTGTTATCTTCCATTGATATGCTATTGGCAAACACCAAACGAGAACCGGGTTTTGAAATTCGGGAAACCTCAGAGTTGGCTCAAAACCTCCAGTGCAGTCGGGACTTTCGGATTCGCCAACACCGCGCCAGAACAGTGCCAGAACCCTTTGAAAACCACTGCAACCACTGCAGATCCCTTTGGCATTGACTCCGAGGCATCGATGAGCGGTCTATCCTTGGGATCCCGGTGGGAACGGCTGTCGATTTTCCGGTCGCCGCCCTTAAACTCGGGGCAACGCTCGGATGCGCCTTGCTACCCAGATTAACCCACCTCATCCCCAATCTCCTGCGTGCCATTTAAAATGCCCTCCATTCCAACCATTTCCGGCGCTCGTCTCAAGAATACTGTAGCCTGTCTCGGTATCAGCATATCCCTCCTGAACGACCTCCACGATGCATTTGCAACCCCATTCGTTCCCGCTATCGTTAACACGGTGTCGTCCTTGGTTCTCACAGTCCAGGTATCGTCAATATTCATAAAAACCCTTCCGGGGTGTCTGAACGACAGCACAGAATGTAACGAGGAACAAGGATGACTGTATCAAGTTGACGGAGAGCATTTACGGTCTGATCTACGCGATCGTGAGCCTCCATCTCAATTCGGAGACCACAGGAAGCCTTTCTCCAGCGATGATGCATCATATTGGCAAATTTACAGAGTCCTCCGCTTTCTCCTTGACATTGCTATTACTCATTGAAGTTATGACAGGACCCTTCACAAAATCCACACTTACGTCGGGGCTCGGCAGAGCGGGAGCAAGATCAAACATTTCTTCCGCCAGAGGGAAATGAACACGCTGCTTGGGGAATGTCGCGCCGGATTAAAGGAGGCTCTCGACGTTTTTCAGGTGCGCAATGTCTGGTAGTGTAGCCGTATTCGACTCACGGCTGCATCAGATTCAGACGGGATTTACGGTGTTGGCGAACGCCAGTGGGATGCAGGAGAAAATAGAATCCATGCATAAAGAACTTTTGGAATTGATTTCGACTCTCTCTGATGAAGCGGCGTCCGAACGATCTTCGCTCGTACGTGGCCTCCGTACTTTCTGAAAGTTACCTGCTTCAACATTTAGACGTACCCAAGAAGGAACGAGTCGCAGGAGAGGTATGAACCGTTCGGTAGTGATCATTCAATATATTCTGACGTTTTTAGCTCTGGCTCATTCTCGATGCTACCTTCGCAGCCAAAAATCTTCCACGGCCGCGAATCTGAACTCCAGAGTATTCTCGAACTTCTACACCAGGACTCCGCCAGAATCGCCATTCTGGGTCCTGGCGGAATGGGAAAAACGAGTCTAGCCAGAGCTGCCCTGCACCATCCTGACGTCGTTCGCAAATACGACCTGCGTGTTTTCGTCGCCTGTGATTCGGCGGGCAACAGCATCGAGCTTGCTGTCCTGATCGGTCCCTATGTGGGCCTGGAGCCAGCTAAGGATCTCAGGAAACCAGTTGTCCAGTTGTTTGCGACGAAGAGATCTTGCATCCTCTTTCTGGATAACCTCGAGACACCTTGGGAGACGCGGAATTCTCGGGGAGGCGTCGAGGAGTTTCTTTCCTTGCTGACTGATTTACCACATCTGCATTTGCTCGTAAGTTCGAATTATTCGAGGAGATCCTTGGCTAACGCACTACAGATCACAATGAGGGGTACGGAAAGGCCGGGAAAAGTTCAGTGGACTCGCCCTTTCCTCAAGCCCCTCAAGCCACTGTCACAAAGTGCGGCTCACGAAACCTTCTTCGACATCGCCGATGAATCTCACGATCCAAAGGATGTTGTCCAAATCCTCAACCTCACAGATAACCTGCCATTGGCCGTTAATCTCATTGCGCACCTGGTCGACTACGAAGGATGTTCTAACGTTTTGGCCCGCTGGGAGCTCGAGAAGACCTCCATGCTTTCTGGAGGTTATGACCGAAAGTCCAGCCTGGATGCGTCTATCTCGATCTCACTATCCAGCCCTCGGGTTGCGCCTTTTTCTGGCGCCAAGGACCTACTTTCTCTGTTGTCGATTCTACCAGATGGCCTCTCAAATGCCGAGCTTCTTCAGGCGTCACTTCCTATCCAAGATCCTCTCGGATGCAGAGCCGTGTTGCTGGGCACTTCTTTGGCCTACATTGATGAGAAGAAACGACTGAAGTCGCTTGTACCTATTCGGGAGCATATGCTGCTTTTTTATCCAGTTCCGACACCACTCATTCGCGCTCTCCGCCAACACTTCTTTTTCTTGTTGGATCTGCACTCGAATCGGAGTGCAACGGGCACGGTTGATCCGATAATCCTCAATTTGGGAAACATACAGAATATTCTGCGAGATGGGCTGAATCCCGACCACCCAGATATTGCGGAGACCATCAGATTCACGCTTTTACTGAATCGTTTCAGCCGACTCAGTGGACGTGGCCGAACGGTCCTGATGGATTTGGCTCCTGCGGTCTTTCCTCAGCCACCGGACCACAGGCTGCAAACGCAGTATATAACAGAGCAATTTGCTTCTCATTCTTTTCATCTTATCGTGAATCCTGATTCGATCATCTCTCGGGCGAAGTCGTCTCTTGAACATATTGACGACCCAATCATTCACTGTGAGAGTTCTGTCGATCTTCACGCTTTGGTGTCTCATACTTTCTGCTACAGGGAAATTCCATTTCACGCTTGCTGCATACTACACCGCGCATGGAGGTGACCTGCCCAAAATCATGGAATGTGTCAACAAGGCACTAGAATTTTCGAAACACAATATCGACAAAACCGCAACCACCTTGAACCTTCTTGCCGAAATTGATTTCCAATTCGGTAGTTACGGCGCTGGCTGGATTCACGCTCGCGAAGCCCAAAGGCTGGCTGCATTGGCGGCTAACCTATACGAGGAAGCGAATTCGTTTGGCTCGGAGGCTTTGTGCTTGACGGCTCTCGGGGATTATAAGAGCAGTATTCTGCGCCTTCAGAGGGCGAAGGACCTCATGGAGCTCTGTGGCATGTCCGCCGCTTCGGACAGCATCTTGAGCTCGAGGGCAGAGGTCCATCTGCTCAAGTCCGAATATGCGGAGGCCCGCAGTGTCCACGTCCAACTCATCGACAACACTCCTCAGAACAACACGTATAGCCATGGCTTCGCGCTGCCTAATCTGGCAGAAATCGACGTGCTGATTGGGGCATACGGGGATGTGCTTCCGAACCTCGTCAGAGCGACCGCGATATTGCAACCAACGCAAGACAGCTTCCTCATCTACTCCGACATGATTCGCGCGGATTTCAACCTCAAGACGGAGAATAAATGCGTGGCAAAAGAGCAATTTCACTAATGCTTGAAGTCGTCGTGGAATCAGGACCAACAAGTCGTAACCTATTGTCTGGAACGGCTGGCGGACATCTCGCAGTGGAGCACAGAGGACAGCGACTGGGTTTTCGCATGCGCTGTGATGTATCTCGTGCATGCACACCGACTGAAACAGAAGTTGGATCTCCACAAAGCACTCCAGTCTCTCGGGGAGATGTTTATCGTCACCGAAGACGACGAAACAGCGCACAATCTGTTCGCTGTGGCATTGGAGGGCTTTACAGCGATGGATGTTCACCGCAGCCGAGCGCGCTGCCTGCTACGCCTCGGGGATCTGGCTGAGAAACGGGGAAATTATGCTGTGGCGGCAGGGTCGTGGAGAGAGGCGCAACCACTGTTCGAGAAATCGTCCCAGAGAAGGGACGTTGAGCGAGTCCAGAGTCGGCTGACACTGATTGGCAGACCATTGGTCAGCGCCGGTGAAGTAGATACATAGAATTGCGTTGTTGGAAATCTTCTCGTAGATGCTCAATACATTACTGCTCAGACGCTGAATTCATTTTCTATATGATGAAATCCTTGACGAACTGCTGATACTCGAATAAGACTCATCGCAGCCAGTCGTGGTGGCGCGGAGATTCACGTCCCACGCCTCCTTGTCCACTCAACTCCAACTGTTTGAAATCATTAAGCTGTATACATCTCCTGTGCCTGAAACATTACTTTGGCCGCCATTTTTTAGTGGAGTCAAGGACCGATCGCGTCCGAAATGGAATTCAACCACATCAAATTGAGATCATTGAAGCTATCAGATCGACGCGTCGAGCATGCGACTTACTGCCACGTTCTTCGTTACCGCCATATCGGACTCGATTAGCGAATCTCGCCTTCCCACCGAGATTGTGGACTAAGTCCTCAGGCAGCTCGATACTCGAGACGATAGAAACACTTTATGTGACTGCCCACTTGTATCGCACACCTGGCTGGCATTGAGCCGTACGATCCTCTTCTCCTCGATCTTCATCAATCCTGACCACAACTTTCTCCATACAATGACATGACACGAGCCTCAGGGTATTCAGGAGCGCAACCATTCGGCCTTACATGCGCGAAATCACTTTTGGTCTCACGATGGACCCCACGGCCGATTGGACACAGACATACTTGCCTACTACGCTTCTTGGGCAATTCCCCGAATTCCCCACCCTGCGGCTGACGGAGGACTGGAGGCTCCTGATACAGTTGCAAGCGTACATTGAACTGGAGCTCGACAGCTACGTTCCGCCCCCGAGATCTGGTCTTGTAGCAAGGTTGCGCCGCGTGTTTACCCTTCCCCGCCTCATGCATCGGAAAATCGCAGGCAAAGGTTCAGCCCATCGTAACCGAGGAGGAAAGCGATGACGGCTTCTTTACCGTTCACCAGCGCGCTCCGCTTGAGCTTCTGCGCACGGTGCACATCCGCTATCCCGAATACAACCCTCCCATCCTCGCATTACTCGCATCTCCCGCGCTCGTCCACCTTACACTGATGGAGGCTGAGGCGGCCTCTCAAGTGATACATGCGTGTCTCCGTGCCGCAGGCCCCAGAATCCGTACGCTTGTGCTTGACTTCTGGCGGAATTCGCCGATCACACAGCTTGCGACGCGTTTGACGACAGGACTGCGTACAATCCCTATCCGTGCACCGAACTTCACTGTATGGACATAGACCGGTGCCGACACCCTGCTCTGTGGACACAGTGATATCCATAACTGCACGCCTTCTCGGATGTGTGTTGGATGCGCCGCAGCTCGAGGAGCCGACCGTCGAAGCGGAGGTCGAGTATGGGGATGGCACTGGAGCTGGGCAACGGATGGCCCAGCGAGCGGAGCTCGATCACATCATGAGTACACTACCCAGCCTGCACACGGTGCGGATTCTGTCGTAGACCGTAGTAGAATGAGACTAATTGGAGGCTAAACTGACGTCCAAAAGTGAACTGAGCTTGTTTATGCGGTTAATAGCTACAGAGGGAGTCCCGGAGAATTTCCAGCTATTAGAAGGGTCCTACGACGATTTTCCGGCCGTTTTCGAACCGCGAAATGAATTCGACAACCGGCATCGTGACCCGTGACATGTTCCATATTTCGTTCTGATAAGGGGGGGGTGCATGACCTGCCGAAACGGTGCACTAGGGTGTGGCTGTGAAATCTAATGGATTTGACTAGAGAGTGAAGTGAACTAGTCACTCAACTCAAACCAACCAAAACCAAAACAAATTGCAAATCCCAATCCTAATACTCATGTGTGTGTGTGTTCAGGGAAGTAGGGTACATTACAAAATTCAGAGTCAAGCAAAGATCTCAGGTGTGGATCCCAGGTCAACTCAAATATACTCACCTCCATTATCCTCGACCCCCACAATCCTCTATCACCTATATAACTAGCTAAAAAAAGTGAATTCACCATCTACGACACAGACTGAATCAAACTGTCCACTCAGATTCATTATACTGCGCAATTTCGTTCAATTCGGCATGGGTTGTGACTCGTGACCCAAAATACCGATTCGGCACTTCGGCAACCAACGAAGTTTGGCGTGACACCTCCAAAAATTCGGCATTGAAGACGGAATTTTTGAAAATTCTGCCTTTTTTGCACCTCCAAAGGAGATTTGGCCCTGATGTCACGCATTTTACATTCGGCACTGGGTGCCGTGACCCGTGACCGAAACCAAAATTCATCGCGGCACAGGGGGTGCGTGACGCGTGACCGCCGAATTGAACGAAATTGCGCAGTATTCACCCAGAGGAAAGTTTGGTGGAAGCAATTTAGCCTCTCCTCATTTGTGAACAAGCCTCAGTTACAGAGGGTTTTCTGAGACTCTCGAGGACTTTGTGGGATTTCTGAGTGGGCCAAATCAATTCTGCACTTCCAAAGTACAAACTATCAACTTGGAGAAAAGGGATCCGGGCACTTTCTGAGGCAGGAGAGCAGTTTGAACACAATGCCCTTTTTCGGCATCTTGGCAGAATCTCAGAATGCCCTGCGAAGCACGTGAATGTCATGTGATGCTGAGAAGGCCCGAACCTACCTAGAATGCACTACCAAGGTCCCAGCGACATTCCGTGTGCCAGTGGAACGGCATATAGATATGATATCTGTGTTGCAGGCCGCAGTTCTGCTGATTCTCCGGAGCCTACTGCTGAAACCCGTGGAAATCGAAAATTGTCTGAGCCCTTAGTATGATGCCTTCCAGTGGCATCCACTGCAACTGCCATAGCTTGTCATTGCACCTTTGCGTGAAAACTTTGATTCATTTGCTCATTCAAGGGATGCATACTTGGCATTAATGGTAGTCTATTTCGTTTACAGAAGGGACTGGGGCTGATCTGCCTTCATACATGTCGGTACATGATCCTGCGCACTTGTGGCACGACTAACATCGAAAAACGCACGAAGAAACATTATACATCAGGTCAGAGCAGTAACACTGACTCGGTCTCAGTTACATATATGTGCACTAGTGTTTAATGGTCGGCCAAGTACGCCCTGCAGTGATGTAATCACATAGCTAACAACCCCGACTTCCTGAGCGAATGGCCGGCCGCCATCTCCATTTCCGCCGTGAGACTAACATCACCAAGGGTTTAGCACATTGTGTTCTGTAT
Source organism: Mycena olivaceomarginata (assembly GCA_029378375.1). Taxonomy (NCBI): domain Eukaryota; kingdom Fungi; phylum Basidiomycota; class Agaricomycetes; order Agaricales; family Mycenaceae; genus Mycena; species Mycena olivaceomarginata. The sequence continues at coordinate 116,907 of JARKIC010000459.1, read as the reverse complement.
GTCATGGCTTCGTCGACGAGGTCATATAAATGCTCGCGAATGTCACCCCCGGGGGTTCAACCTCAACCTGAACAGTCGAAAAATCAGATGGATGTACAAAACTTGTCGAAGAAGCCAAAGAAGGCGTAGATGGACGTGGACTCACCGTGCGGCGGAAATCTATATTACGAACTCAGTCCCTCGAACGGAATAAAGGGAACTGAAACAACGCACGACTACGACCGAAGTCATCGGCGAAAATGGAGGGGGTGGTTATGGTGCCGGGACCGTTAGGGAACAACACGCTACCACTGGCCACGGACGCAGACCTGCCAGACATCCGGACGTTGAGATTCGCGAGCTAAGGTACGGTGAACATGTCTCCGCTAATCCAGACACAGAACCACCGCACCATACTGATCACGTACATGCGCCCAAGCGTGTACGCAATACCCACGGAGACTGTCAAGCGCAGATGGGCCTACCGCGCAACATTAAACGAACTCGGACAACAGACCATTGCTCTCCGGATCCGACAGAAACCTAAAATTAGCAAACGCGGTTCGATCTTGTAAGTTGATGACGAATCTTAGCAGCGTGTGGGACCCACGCAATCAGAGCCGCCACCGCAATTGTGGCCGTCGCTGTCCCGGTCTGGATCGTCAATACCACCAGCCGGTTCAGGACACTATTAAGTGTCACGGCCAAGGTTATGAGCTATATGTTTCTCCACAATCAGCGTCACGGTATTCCGCACCTCCGTGTCCCCGCCAAATTGGTCCTGGCCTTCGTTAACTGCCAGAGCAGCGCCGCGGCGATGCTGAGGTCTGCCACGGCCTCGCCCACCAGCAAGATACTGATGAAATGAAGGGAAATGATTGCATGAAGAGCAGAGCTTCATGGCTATAGCCACGGTGAAGCACGTACGATACTGGAATCGCGACCCTGTTGCGCTCCTTGAATGCGGGGAACATCGCGATCGTCACGCCACATGCGAATGAGCCTCCGAACTGTGCACGACGGACAATGAGTACGATGCGGTGCGCAAGGAGACAAACGCTGGCGTACTGTGACAATGATCAAGAGGGAATTTAAAAGAGTAACAAGGATATTTCTGGTGCTAGATCGATGCTCTTGAGAGAGGTCGGGCGGTAGAAAGGGTGAAACACACAACCGCCAGTATCGGACGACTAAAAAGCTCTGGACTAGGACAGCACTCACGCCGGAGGTGAAGAGGTGCAGTGGGACGGGCTACAACGTGGCAGTTATTCCACGCCTGAGGTTCCTGCTACTTGACGTACCCAGTGCTGGTCAGCAAGGTACACGAGATCGCCTACATTGTAAACTGTAGGCGGTCACTCACGCCGTTGATAATCTGAAACATACCAGCATGACTTGTTGTGTACTATTGAGGCGCTCAGCCTGAGCTTGTAAAGCGCAGAATGTGAACGCTTACGAGATACACGCCGGCATAGTCGCCCAATGTGGAAACAGTGTCAAGTAAGAAAGCGACCCATACAAGCGTCTGTACAAAAATGAGTCCAGGAGAAACAGGTTTCAGGGAAGAAGGAAATACCTTCAACTTCCAGCCGTCGTGCTTGAAATGTTTAAAGTAGTACATGACCTGAATGAGTTCGGCCATATACAGAAACTGGGCCAAAATTGAGGTCGTGCTGGTAGAATACAATCCAGTGCTCACGGAGTTTGCCCAGGTCTCAACGAGAAGTGCCCTGTAAGTCGAAACAAAACTATCAAACCAGGGAGTAAGGAGAGCGGAGAAAGTTGTACCCGATAACTTTGTCAAGGGCGGGGCGAGACATCGCGAGAGGGATGAAGTAACCAGTTTTCCGCTTGCCAATCTTAAGTACGGCCTGTAATGCCGTTAGGCTCGCGAGAAATCACTTGCTACCTGAATCATGACAGCAACCTGAATATAGATAGGGCGCTGAAAGCCGACCCTGTCACTTTCTTGTAGTGAATTGGTACAGCTCGGATCAACTCTGGACCCGTGGGGCCTTGTTCGGTTCCGCAATATACGCTGAGGCCTGCATAGGGAGTAGGAACACTATCCAGGGTCTTCCCTGTATAGACTACGGTCACTATCTTAAACACCTGTGCATATGCATTTGTTCTGCGGAGATAGAGAGAGCATATTGAAAATCAGCCATTTCGCTCAAATCGGACCGTACGGAGTCAAATAATATTTGAGGAAGATCAAATGCATACGGCCTCCCTCGCCGCTGTAAGCCACTTATATTAATATCAGAGTGGTGGAGGGAAAAATAAAACACCAATGAACATTTGGCCCGAGGACAACACTGAACATAATTGATTTTAAATGTCTACCTTGTCACACAGAAGAAATTGAATAAAGTAAAGACAAATGAGACGTGGATCGTGAAACGGCACGTTCAAGCTGTCAAAACGACAGAAGGTCCAGTGCTTGAAGTTGAACAAAAAATGATGCCGCCTGGAAATATGTGCAAATATTCCAGTCAACTCCTAGTTTGAGTCCATTCCGGGATGGGGATAATTCTTTTCACCTTGGAGATGGGTCAGGGCCGTTGGGTTATTACCTAATTTGTTCGATTCACATTGGAAGCGTGAACGCCACCGTCGATCAAGCTCTCTGAAACAGTACCGATCGACTCAGCACTGGTTGTGAATCGCGCCAACTAGGGCAGTAGGAGGCGAATGGACAATACAGTGTTTTGAACAGAACTTACCTTCATTCGACGTCGTTCTTGACGCCCGTATACGGCTTATTATCGCTCCTCGAACCGCACCGTAATCGTCCCGTAAGGCCCCAAATCGGCCGTATTCTATCCGGCGTATGCGGTACGGTGCCGGTGCCCACGGTGGAGTCGGCCTGTCGTTCTCCGATGGTCGTTCTATACGTCTCCCCGCTTTCAAATGTGGTTTCAGCTGTTCGGGAAACGAGGAGTATGTAGTGGAATGGTAGAACTCCGATCAGCACCAGGGGTCCCGACATCCTCATTTGGGATGTTTTTCGAATTTTGTTGTGGTGCATCTTAAACTCTGGTCAAGGGTTAGATAGGATCCAGGGTTAATCTGAGTCAGCGGGCCTAAGATGGGCTGTCGTATCACGCTGGCGTGCGACTGGAACTTTGCTTGACCCACCCCCTCAATACCCACGGCATCCCTCGCGACCGACCAGCTCATGTGTTGGATCTAGGGATGCACATCGTCGCCGTCTTTGCGGATGTGACGGGTGCTGTTTACGGGTTGCCGTCCCGTACTGGCACCAAAAATTGTATGGCACTTTGACGGGACGGGTACAGTTGGCCCGTCTTCCGCACTCATTCATCCAACCCTTTTGACGGCCGTGTACGACTCGCTGGAAAATTCTACTCGGAAAGTAAGTTTTTGGGTGTCATTTAGGATGAAAAAATTACCAGAGTGCGGAACTGGGAGTGATCAGAGCTCAATCTTTTCTTGGAGGCCAGAATCTCGTTCAAGATTAGTGCAAGGGAAACTGTGCAACTCAAGACCAAAATCAAGCCCCTGGATCATCTACTTGAATCAATCCTGAATGCGTTCAAACCTATGTTTTGGTTATTCACCATGAAAACAAGTTAAGAATCGCTCACTACCACTTGCGCACACAATTTGTGGGGCTGAAAAAACCGTTCCGCATTTCCGCGGCCGTACCCGTTTTTGTTTCCCGCCCCGCGCCGTCGCTGTGTTTAAAAAACCCAAAAGACAGCCGTTTATGAGCGGGCTGCAACCGTCTGGTCTTCGCAGTTTGACCGCCAGCCCCACTTACGGGACGGTGTGCATCCCCAGCTGGCTCGAAGCCACCTGTGATACGGGTGTGGAGCCTTCCCCGCTATTAGACCCTTCTTTGGGGAGGCTTTGGAATAACCTTCCAAAAGGGGGTTAGGTGTGAAGCGTACCACCGGTGGGTCCATCTGCGCGACCAATTAGTAATTACTGAATTATTTTATTCAATTCGACAGTCACACGTCACGGACCCCTCTGTCGATGTCGAATATTAGTGGATGTCATGTATCATGAAGGCTTTTGTCGAACCTCCAAGCGGTCACGAGTATCCTCCCCCCCCCCCCCCAGGAGCGCAAAAAAAAGCCAAAACTTTGGAGGGTGTCACGCAAAAATTCGGCCGCTGTCGAAATGTCGAATACTTAGGTAAATCCGCCGGTCACGCGTCACCCCCCCTGTCGATTTGAATGAAATAGTTTGGTATAGAGGAAGTCAAATTGTGTCGGGGACAAACGCGGAACTCGTTCGAAGGGTGCCGTGGAACCGTCGCGACGGCCACGGGCGGCAGCCCTAAATGCGCGTATAAGTTAGCCCGTTCTTGCGGTCTGTTTGACCGAAAATGAGACTAAATGCCCTCGCGTGCATCACACCAAAACTGACCCACTCCACAGATGGTCTCCGGGCTCATTCTTCTCTGTCCGCATTGAGAGCGATATTGACTTTGCTTGTCTCAAACACCTCAAATTGCTCCACACCACGCCACCATTCCAGCTAATTCGGACGAGATCATTTATTCAACTTTAAGGGAAGAAGGAATGGCATACATGGCAGTGTCGGGACAAGAGAAAATCCTAAATTCATTTCGGAAAGTTATTGACGTGGATGCGTTCATCCAAATCTGTGGTCCGTGCGTAGGCTCGTGACCAACCGCGTTCGCCAAGCACGTGGCTGCGCTTATCACGGTTGGCGAAGCGGCTGGGATATCATGCTGCGATTTTGGCTGATGCCGCCAAACGAGGTTTTGGACTTCGGATTTTTGTCCTCCCATACCTTCAGAAAAAGTGTAAAAAGTTGTATAGTCAAAGATGGACAGTTTTCAATTTTGAGTTGAATAAGACCAACATGTTTCGGATTTTGCCCAAAAATAAGTGGCGCTCCATCAATTCGAAATGAAAATGAAGTAACTTTCTCTATATAACTTGGGCCTTGAGCTCTTTCGTTCTGAAAGTACGGGAGGGCAGGGGAAGGGCTGGGAAGGGTTGAAATTCCTAAGTCCGAAATCACGATTGGCGCCATCTGCCAAAATCATGACATGATGTTCCAGTCGTTTCACAGCACTGATCTTCTTGCCCCCGTGATCAGTGCTGGAAACGAACTGGTCGCGAGTCTAGTCCGTGCGCGCCGCCTGGCGCGTGCTGTCACATCATGCGACTGTCACAGTCACTACGCTCCCTCTTCTCCCGCCACCGCGCGCCATACGCGGGTATGGTTCTCACTCGTAGAGCTGCCAGAGCATCCAAGTCGTTTATCAGGTGGATTCCCAACGAAATCCTGACAGTTGCAATGGCGAATTGCTCAGCACCAGATCTTCTGGCGTTTTGCAGGACCTCGCGTCTGCTGCGTAACATCGCCACGCCACTGCTTTGCCGCAGCGTATCTCTTACTACCGTCCCCCAGATCGAGGCTTTTCTCCGGACGATGAAACAGCACTCCGGCTCTTCGCTATCTCACCATGTGCGGCGATTTTCCTTCGCATATTACAATGAAGACCATCACTTGTGAGTGAGACCATGATGAATCTTCATGAGCAGTAATAACTAAAATGTGTCAGATAACTGTCCCAAACCCTAGTGAAAGCCATTAGAGAGGTTGTGCCACAGCCGCACACGGCTTTTGGCCATTGTGCAAAGCTGCACAGCTTTTCCGTGTTTATCAGTGAGTGGTCTGAATTTTGGTGACTTGGTTGAGTAGTGGGAGAGAGTGGGAACATCTGAGCTCCTTGTCCTACACGATATGCAGTACGGGAGACACGGGAGAAGGACAAAAATGCCATTTGGAGAAGTCTGATTCAGTTGGATTTGGCTCAGAAGCCGTATACCTGGCACATGCAGATTGGTACTGAAATGTGTAGTTTGGAGGTGGGTTACAGTGCCAGAACAAAAAAATGCTCCTGCGGCTTTGCACAATGCCCAAAAGCCGCAGGAAGCCGCATGCGGCTTGTGCGGCTTCTGCACAACCTGTCTATTACCGCCGCTCTCTCCCAGCTCCCTCATCTCAATTATCTCGACCTCCTTCCTACCGACGTCGAATTTACGGAGACACTCCGCAATGGCCATTTTCCCAATCTCTCCACACTGTTATACACCGCGGTCCGTACAGCCCCAAGATTCGGGCCTGTTGTCCGCCTTTCTCAACCAGCATCCAAACATAATACACCTGCCTCTCACTCGCAGTCTTATTGGTCCGCCCGCACAATTGGATCCCATAGTTCTGTCGAATCTCAAGACCTACACTGGCTCCGTTCATTCGTCTCCGCTTTCGGTCCCGATGATAGCAGCACCATTGCCTCGGTGTTCCTCCTATGGTATCACGATGATCTGGACGTCGAAGCGCCCCTGCTGCACCTCGGCAAGATCGCCTCGCCAGACGAATTCATGGCTATTTTCACCTCCGACCCTCTCGAGGCCTCGACTATCCTCGGGGGCGTCGCTACCCATCTACCTCGCATCAAGGTTCTCCGAATAATGGATTGCGAGTCCGGTATTTCTCACGTTCGTTCGTGTTCTACCACTGTTCCGATTGACGCCTCATACAGGAAGGGGTACTCGAAATTGCCACTCATCTCAAACAACTTGAGTCCCTTTCTACATTGGAAATCGCCGGGACAGATGATAGTCCCGTCTTTGCTCGCTTCATACCCGGACGAGCTGCAACTGCTAAATCACGACACCCTGGGGACGCCGGGGGAGGTTTAGCTAGCTTGCTGCTTGCCCAGCGCCGAATGTCGACTCCATTCTCAAACTCCGCGAACCTGTAACCGTTACGGTCGGACATGACAAGCCACTGGTACTAGCCCTCGAGAATATTGATCCTGGAATCGAATTCGATCCTGAGCGGAATCCCCAACGTCTGCTCGGACTGCCTCGTATCCCCCATATCTGTCTACCCTTCAATTTTCTTTCAGGAACCAGCAGTTCGACATTACTTTCTACGCGTAATATTAGGAGTAGATCGCAATTCGTTTCGGTAGTTAATTTAGCAAAAAGAAAGACCTTTGTAGTAGGTGGTGCTATCATAAGGTGCCGTCGAAACAACAACTAATTAATTTAGAACTTTCACCTTCGTTATATCCGATTCTGGCCTCGGCACTCGCCTCTTCCACGTCCGACACAGACGTCCACCAGACTTCGATGAATTTGGGGGATATGCATCTCTGAACTCCGAAATGGGCCAGGGCTCGACTGGAGGCCAAATTGAGCTTTCTATCCATCCGGTTTGTACCTCTGATCAGCCCGCAGTGACGGGCGGCATCAGGAAGTCCACCTCCGCCCACTCGTCGTCTGACGGAGCCAGATGCCTGAAACAAAGTCCTGGGCAATCATACGCGCAACTGAAATACACATACCGATCCTGAACATGCGCCTGTATCGCACGCTCGGGAAAGAGCTCAACAACTCGTCAGGCTGCATGCGCACAGCGGATGCATCGGAAACGTGCGGGGTATGCGCTCTACGGAATGCAGGACACGTCTCCGCCGCGGGAGCTCTGGCCCCTTAAAGTGGATGAGATGTTCGCCCTCGATGGGCTGCTCGATTGCATGTCTGCGTACAAAATAAGCGAAATGGAGAGCGGGGGAGTAAATTACGCACTCGAGGACGATATGCTCCCCAACGCGCCCGTGGAAGCCCAAGAAAGGCAAGTAGTCGTTGCAGAGGGTACAAGACCAGGCGTGGGCGTGCGAGTAATCGTCAGGCTCCTCACGCCGCCGCACATCCGCCGCTGCGAGAGGTGACAGAAGAATCGAGGAAGGCGGGCCCATGCGAGGCAGCGGTAGCGGCGTAGCTCCCTCCGTGCACAACCTGGGATCGATAGAGGTGAGCAGTACATTCAAAATGAGATGAATCTCAAATCCAACGCACACAGTCGCGCCACGTTAACGGGCGCCATCTGTCTTGCGACTCCGGCGGGCAAGTCCCACATACGAAGCGCGCTTTCGCCGCAGTCCCGGTCTCCGGATTCATCCCCAACAACAACACAAGCTCCGCCGCCACGGCACTCCCTCGGGATTGAAGTCAATCAGTGAATCGCCGGCGAGCACGGAGTGGAACTGGTGCAGATGCGCGCACGCCTCGTCTCATCCAATCGACCTGCCCACGCGCCGCGGAGTGTCTTCCTCCACCCAAAAAACGCTCGTCGCGCGCTCGAGGAGGCTGAAGTCGGGACCGGTCCCGGGCTGGGCGAGGGGAAGCTGGGATACGAGGCGTGCCAATGTCTCCACAAACCCATGCGTCGATGAACGCAGGGGCTAAAAGGTGCGGATCGTCGTGTGTTGGTGGGTCGTCTGAGTCCTCTTGGATGAGCCGCGCGAGCGGTGGGAAGGTGTTGATTGTCTGCGGCGGTGGGTAGTATGCACGCCGGAGGCCGGGGACGGGTGTAAGGAGCGCCATGAACGCAGCTGCGAGAATGAGCTGCTTCCGGCGCTCAACGCGGACCGCACGCTCGCGCTCGAGGCGCTCGGTCTGCCTGCAAGATGCGCGGGACGATGCCACACTGCGAGATCGGTCAGGGCTCCAAGGAATGCAAATTAAATGGAGCGAAAAACGTACACTTGGAGGTTAGCCGCGGCATGTGGTAGAGGACGTCGTAGTCTCTTACATAGTAAAATGCCTCGACGTCGCGCTCGTCGAAGCCCTCCGAGAAAAGGCGCTTCATAACGCTTCAACACGTCAGCACCGCGAAGGTGGTATGGGCTTTTCGAATGAAGGTGAGAAGGCAAAGAAAAGTGGCGGGCGATCATTCGGCATCAGTTCCATCACAAGGCACAAGCCATCAGCACAGCCATCACCATTCTCGTTTGTCTTCGTCGTCTTTTTCTTGGATTTTGGCAGGTAACCCGGTCAGTACAACGAACACAACTTCCTGAAGTCCCGCATGTTACAAGTCTTCCATCGAAAAGTACAGCCGCTTGACGCTGTTCTTTAGAACTTTTGTCAGTGCACGCCCGCGCATGGACGTGCACTGACCGCGCTCAATTATCGGACCGTTCAGTGCTAATTTTTCCTCCCTCGACCAGTGGCTTTCTTTGCGAGTTGAACTGGCACTCACCATCGCGGCGTCGCTCGAAACTCCCATCCACACAGCTGCCGTTGTCTCTTAGGGGTCCGTGCGGTGCGAGCTTCCACGCTCTCCAGTACTCGTTTCTTGGTCTTCATTCACTCCGGCCGTTCCCGACACATTCTTCTTCTTCAATCGGCAGCAGGCAGATGCTCTACAACTTTGTGTCGTGCATCTCCGCCATTGGATACAGGCCCGGTCGCAGATCCCTTCAATCTGCGCGTTTAACCCGCCCTGTTCGACTTGGCGCAGTTGATAACCCATCTTCATTCCATGTCGCTCATTTCTCGGGAGATATTGAATTACCCTTCAACAACGACGCCCGTCCGTCACCTCAAATCCCTCCAAACCTCTGAGACGTGAATGGAACACGCACCATGACATTCCAAGATCTGTAGCGCTCGCGCGCGTCCCCGCTATGTGGCTCTGATGCCGAGTGGATTCTCGAAACGGACGTTCCGTTCGATTCGGGGTATGTCATGCATCGTGACCTCTGTGGTTAGCTTCAAGTTATCAGATTTTGAATGTTTAACCTCCATTTCAGAACGAATTCAACTCAGACGAAGAATAGGAGGGAAGGATGGAAGACCTGTAGCGCTGGCCCGCATCTGTACGCTGTGGGTTTGAAGGAGGTTGAAGCGGACGCTCCCTTCGATTCGGGGCGGGCATCATTAAGCACGATGTTCAGATTTCTTTTCGGTTGGCTTTACTCGAAATTGTGAAGCAGAAACGTCGCTTGATTCGGGGGCAGGTCTTCGTAATGCATGTCGTTAGACCTTTTCTTTGTTGTCTGTACTCGGAAATTGGCGAAGATTATCTCCAGACCACGAACCCAGGAGAAGGTGGGGAGACCTGTAGCACTGCCCGTTCGATTCGGGGGCAGGTTATGTATTGGTACGGCGTACGCGTTTTTTTGGGGGGTTTCACATACTCGAAATTGAAGAGTTCAAGATCAGGGTATACGAGGGAGGGTTAAGGGACCTGTAGCGCTGGCGCGCATCGACGATCTGTGGAGCCCAATGATTGATGCAGCGAAAGCCCCGTTCGATTCGGGGGCAGGTCATACGCGGACTAGCTTCGAGTTTTTGGTTTACTTTTACTAAAAATTGAAAAGATGAGGTCCAAGGGAGCAAGGCCAGGAGGGTAGAAATACTTGTGGCTCTGGCACGCATCTACACTCCGTAGAAATCAAATCGATCTGAGCTCAAGCGGAAGTCCCGTTCGATTCGGAGGTGGGTTTTGAACCGTGATTGATGTTTTTATTCCATCTATATATCCAACAGATAAAAACCTAGTGATTTATATTTATGGACCACCGAATCAAGGAATAAGACCTGTACCACTGCTGCGCATTCGCACTCTATTTCAAGTTAGTATTCCAAATTTGAAGCAGAACCCCCATTCGATTCGGGCCATTACTAGGGGCTATATACTGTAAAATAATTCATGGAAACACATCTTAAAAACACCACACCTAGATCAAGAAAATACACACCTTGAGACACCGATTTTCATTTACAGTATAGCGCCATACATTACTGATCGTAAATACTTTTTTTTTCATCTTTTCCACCCACACTGTCTTTTTTTTTTTCAGGAGGAGACAGAAGAAAGGATGGCGAGTTTGAGGTAGGTTGACACCGCGGTCGGTGTTTTGGATTTTTTGGCTGGGTTTCCTGTTCGGCTGGCCTGGTCTCGTCTGCAAGGAATCACGGCGGCCCATTGTGAACGGCAGGTCAACGCCGCCACCTCGTTCCGCTTCCGTCGGGGCTTGTGGACCTGGTGCTAAGGGGCATACCGCAATCCGCGCGGCGTGAACATATGTCTGTACAGACATCCGCGAAAACTCGAAGAACAGATGCGACATCCGACTATGATCTCCGAGTGCCGATGACTTGCAGGTGGTTAGTCACGCAGGGAGTTATGCCGACTCCCGAGACCGGGCGCGGAAGTGCTCAGTTCCCTCGTCGTAACGTGGCCAGCCGTGGGTTTGCGAGTTTTGTCCTTTGACCACTTTAAATGCCAGCATCCATTGGACCATTCTACGCTTCCTGGTGTTGTACCCCTTCCCTTGCATTCAAAAGGGTCTGGAGCGTCTAAGGAGATGGGCCTGCTATCTAAGGCACCACTAGACAGAAGAAAACTATAGGCAGCAAAATTCACACTCCTGTTGAACTCGAAGAGCTCTTAAATCTGCATACCACTTTAAGACTTTCTCGACCGAAACTACATATCTCGCAAAACACGTAAATCACTATCCTCGCTTTCCGTCCAATATCGCCCGCATAACCTCCGCCTCATTCGTCCGACTTGTCATCCCCAGCACTAGTGCTACTCTTGCGCGGTGGGAGACAGACCGCGTGCGCGCACTCGAAGCAAGTCCTGCACATAGTCACAAGGAAGAAAATTAAATCAACTCGGGGCCGAGATAGTTGGTACTGGCGAGTACGCACTGCGGAATGATGATGCACCTCTCGTACGGGCTGCAGTGGCACTCCGGTATCTGTAGGGTGCAAATGATACACCCGTCGTCGCGCGCCGCTAGCGGGGCTGATCGATATCAGTCAGCGTTCGCGTCAGTCGGACTAGCCGATGTAAAATCTACGCACTGGAGACAACGACGCCGATGGCGAGCGACGCGAGGAGCAGAGTGGGGAGGGAGAAGATTTTGAACATGGTTGTCTGGATTCTGGTGAGAGGAATTCTTCCATGTGTCCTTTATACAGTCGTACAAGAATCTTACCCCCGCTTCCACCTTCCTAAACTGAGGACGGTTTCAACCCCAAACCATAGATCCGGGTGCCGCTTGCCGACGGCGAACGCACGACCGACTTTCCGCCAAGGCCAAAGGTCGTGCGGAATTCAATTTGAGGTCTCGCGGCAGGTTTCTTACTGGGGACACCGTGCGGACGGATCCTAGTGTGTTCCATTTAAGCTAGTAGATTTTCCTTGGCATGCCGGTGCGCGGTAGATGTTTATTTTATTTATTTGTATGTCTCATTACATTCTCCTGAATCCTTGCGTCTTCAACGGTCGTGTGTTCCATCTCTCCGTCTCTAACGGTCCTCTTTATCATCCTACTGCATCAACTCGGCTGGTCTAACAGGATGTTCCATTCTAAGCTAGTAGATTTTTCCAGGCATGCTGGGAAGCGGGAGATGTTTATTTTATTCATTCGCATGTCTCATTACATTCTTTCTTCCGTCTCCAACGGTTGTGTGTTCCATCTTTCCGTCTCTAACGGTCCTCTTCCGACATGAAGCGCTGAAATGCGGTGGAAACACCTTGTGAGGAATCTTGCCGGACGCATCCTCCAATGAAACGACTTCTGTTCATTCAACTTGGATTGAAATAATCATTCCGAAGGGTATCAGTCAGCGTCGATAACCGATTTCAGCTTGCACAACATTATCCAAAGTAAGATTCAATTGAACTACGTTTGTACTGTCACGCGCTTCCCTTCCCGGTGCACTATACGCAATGAAAAGTCTTTCCACAACTCGATTAGGCGCTGGTCAAAGTATTCTGAATCGGGGTCCTGCTCTCTGGCCACGACGACCGCGATTTCAACATCGAGCAGTCTTGGCGCCATCGGGAGAAGATGGAAATCAACGTGATTTCGGAAGACTCCAAGTAAAAGTCTTGCTTGGCCACAAGCGATGTCGTAAGGGTCACTTGCATGATGGTTTTCATCCTCGCTTCCATCCTCGCTGCCGTTAGTGTCGAGGCAGTCCTCATCGTACATACTGGTGGCTGGCCCTCCTTCATTGGTAACGGTGATCCAGAAGTGGGCGCGGATCCATCGTAGTTCATGAAGATTGGCGAGTGCCTTCACGTCTGCCTTTTTCTACGAATTTCGTGAAATTGAACACCAATTTTTTAGTGTAGAATTAACGCTGAACGACTAACCGCGGATTTCAGGTGAAGTTCCAGGTGGGTGATCCCTGGACACGCTTGCCCAATGGCGCAAATTGTGCTGTGATCCAAGCCAAGCATGTAGATTCCGTTGCTGTCGCTTTCCGACCTAGGATTGTACACAGCGTCGTACCCGTTGACAATGGCTAAGCGACGTAGGTTGGGTGTCTTGGTGAGTGCCGCAACAACGGCGCGCCCGCGCTCGGCGGCGCGTCTTTCGTTGTAGTCGCGGCTTTCGTTGTAGTCCCTAAGGAAAAGTGTCACGGCGACCTCTCGAATGGATCGCGCACTATCGCAAATTTTGAGAAAATCGTCGGCAAGCCCGGTGAATGTTCGGAGGAGGGGCAGAGCATCGTCGCGCAAGGGTTGACTGCCCAAAACAACCGACACGTCATAGAGGGTAGGGTGTGCCTCGAGGAACGGGTTGAAATTCGGGCCCAGACTTTCGTCCAATAGGAAGACCTCGATGCTTGCGACCTCAAGGCACGGTAGCCGGAGGGAGTTGACTGCCTCTTCCAATAAGGGGACGTGAGTGCCCTCGCACAATATATCCAGCTTGAGAACGGTGAGTCTGGGGGATATGCTCGGGAGAAACTCTAAGGATCTGCACAACCGGCCCATCGTCGATTGTTCCTCTGTACGAAACACGTCAGATTCAAGCTCAGGATCACACACGAGCAACATACCGGCTCTAAACATAGCTCGCTCCTTGTATGCGAGAGACTTGAGCCCCGGAATCTGAAGAAACTAGACTGAAGAGGCAAGTTAATAACACATCTCAAGGCCTTATCTGGCCTTACTTCAAACTCCGATATATTCGAGCACGATTGAGCGACCGACAACTCGGCCAAGTTTTCAAATGCCGGCCGCTCACTGAGCAAGGGGAAAAGGGGAATCTCGTCTCCGTCCCAGTGGAATGTCCGCAACTGGGATTTGCCGTCCGGGGCATAATCCGCTATGCAGCGCAGAGCTTGTTGCAGCGCCCCTCCGAGCCAACTGGGCGTTACCACGGTAGACCGTAGGCGCAGCTCCCGCACCAAAGTGGCCGGGTGCGGTCCGAGGTTGCGGCGGCACTTTTTAGAGCCCAGAGTGAGTAATAGGGATGCGAGACGTCGGAGTTCTGGCGTCCCTACAGTGGACACGTTCTGGACGATGCTGCGGTAGAGTATGGGCATCATATGCAAATATTCCTCGCGTGAGGTGGCGCAAAAGTTCGCAAGTGTCGCACGAGGCACCTGCTCCGTGATGAGAGCCTTGAGCTCTAGGGGGAGCGGCGGCGGCGTCCGGGAAGTCGTGTGTGCTGCAAAGGAGGTGAATGAATTGGAGATGGTACACGAGTAAATGCGACATACATGTCTGCGGTCGCGCCTCTTGTCCGATTGTCAGGGTCTCAGCTTTTCGCCAATCCACCAGCCCCGCACGCGTCCAGAACGCGTCGACCTCCAGAAGTGTTCCAGAGTCGAAGAAATACGAGATAGGGATCCAGCTGGGCGGAAGTTTAATACGCGATGTCTGCACTATTCGAGGAGTGGCTCACTAGTCATAGTCGATGTTTTCCCGCTATTACACATGTTGTTATACGATTTAACGAGTTGCTACGCATGGAATAAAGGCGCACCGTGAGATACTCCTAGAGACCACCGATGTAAGGGCAGGTATTGATCTAGCAAAGTGTTCGTACCCAACATAACGCCCCCCGTTTCAAGGCCACTCGAGCCGAAAAAATCATAATCTTGCAGCGAAGAAGGACAGACTCAGGCTCGGAATTTGTTTGAGTATATTTTGGCTTGATTACCCCATGTAGACGAGGACAACGGAAGAGGTCGACGTTGGTCACTAAATTGGATTCGCAAAATATATGCGGCAGTCATACATATGTGGGGAAGTATAGACAAAGCGACGAGGAAAAGAAGATCGACAAAAAAAACCAAAGAAAAATAGAGAAGACAGGACGACGTGGGCCTCCCCGCCTCTCCGACGACTCGCGGGTATCGTCTGTGGACCCATATCATTGCAACGGCCACCGATGGCGTTGGAGCTTTGCGGCTGCCGCAGCGTCTCGGGTGCGTTGGGTGGCATGCGCTGGTGTGGGCGCGGCCGCGCAGTGGCGGTCCGGAAGATGAAGCAAAGGGCGATGTCCGTGGCGTGGGCTACGAGCCGAACTTTACGGGGAGGAGGGCTCAGAGGAGTGGGGAGTGGGCTCGACCTAGGGAGGATCTCCCCTTCCTCGTGCAGGGAGAACTAGTACGACAGGTAGTGGAAGGGTTAAGACAACAAAAGAGTAGATCACTGCATGCCTTTGCCGGTAAAAGACGGCGAAGGATACCGAGGCGCCTTTGGCGTGAAGCACGGATTGTGGTGGCGAATAAAAGGTGGATCGTGGCGACTGCCAGAGGCGACGCCTCGCGCTTGATTCCATTTGCCAGCTTCAGCGAAGGCGTGCGAGACCATGACGCCAGACAGGAGATGCTCGTTCCCGATCCCGACGCAGGCGGTCATGCTGAGAGGGACCACCTTCGCCTTCGACTGGGCCTCACAAACAGCGCGACCGCCAACGGCCCCGCGTCGGCCATCTCGACGTCCTAATGTACTAGCAGCTCCGCCACAGGTGGTTCGTCGCTGACGGCAGAGCGGCGGATACCGTCGAGGATGCGAGTGAGGCCGTCCTCAGCCTTCGCGGGGATGACCTCGTTCTCCTTGTCCTCGCTCTGCACCGCATCCTTCTCATGCTCCCTCTCCCGCTCCTGTTCGCGCTCCCGTTCGCGCTCCTGCTCCCGCTGCCTCGCTTGCTCGCTGGGCTTGCAGGCGACGCTCCTACTCCTCGCTCACAGACAACAGCAGTGGATCCTCTGCGAGCTCGTGCTCCTCCACATCCACATCCACATCCACATCCGCGGAAGATTGGACGTCCGCATCCCGGGGTGATGCGTCTGCAACGGGCTCGATGAAGCGTACATGCGGGACGGCTCCACATCGCGTGTCCGCCTCGGCAGATGGAGAAGCGCCGGCGACTGCGTCCACAGGAGAAGGAACACCATCCACAGCCCCGGCCTTTTCCCTCCTCTCTCCCTCGCTCCTCCTCAGCCTACACATCCACGCCCCTCCCACTCCTACGGAAAACCACGCTGAACGCGGGCCCGCGGCGCCTGGGTATGGCGACATGAGGCTGAGGCGTGCAAATTCCGTCCTCGGCGACGGCGCCCCAGACAGCTGTGGCGCGAGTAGGGAACAGAAGCGCAGTGGGCGCGGAGATGGAGGTAGGGCGAGCGATACCCGCGGCGGCGGCGGTGGCTCGTCTAGAGGGCGTCCATCAGCCTTCAGATGCGCGAGCCACACGAAAGCGAAAGACTCGCCGGCATCCATGGACACGGCATCCACATGCACCTCCCCCTCGACGTCGACGTCGCTTCGTCTTGAGCGCGGGCTTTGCCCTTGTCCTTGTCCACCCGAGGCGGCGCAGGCACATCGTGCGTTGGGGCAGCGGCGTCCTTCCACCGCTTCTGCATCTTCGGCGGGCAAATCGTCTCCTACACCTGCTTCCGCTCCCGCTCCCGTTCCCGCGGAGTCTCGCGCTCGCGCTAACCGTCGACCCCGCGGGACGGTTGGAGCGCGGGATATAGACACTGAATGAGGCCTTTGTAGCGAGGTGAACATGCACGCAGCACTCGTGCGAGGCCAGAGTCGACGTCGAACAATCATCAAAATCTCAGGCTGCGCACAAAAGGATTGATATTTAATCGTCACTTTCAAATCAAAGAACAGACAGACACACCACATCCAATGCTGCGTTACTCTAACCACGTCAAGCCGTGTCTATTGTAGCTCTAGGACAGGCATCGAGAACGGGAGGAACGCGATTTCAGCGCAAGACACGTCGGGAGCGGGTGCACGAGCGTGACTTCACGGCGATGGCCTGTATGGATACTACGCTAGTCGAGGGTCGAAGGTCGAGGCGTCGGGGGACAGGCGCGGGAGCTAGGGCTATGTGGGAGAAGACGGCTTCAGCATGACTGCCGTCGCGGATGCCGTGAGCGCCGCGGTGGCGAGTAAAAGATCGGCGAAGACGACAACGGTGAGAGCACGAATCTCGGATAACTGTGGGAACTCGTTCCGCGAATCGGCCCGGTGTCGAGTTCCTTGATGACACACGGCGGGATTAACCGTTCTTTAAGCAAATGGCTCCTCGGCGGTGCAGTTGCTCCATGTAGGTCTATCTCCATTGTATTTTCCTCTCCTCTCGTCCCCAAATCCCAGTGTCCTTGCTCCATTCGCAAGCGCAGTAATCCCCATTCAGGGCACAATTTCGCACTGCGCTTTCCTCATCTGACCATTCCACGGTCAATCCCAAATTCGCAAGCTCACGCGGTTTTGTTGAGGCGTCATGCTGCCTCTTTGGGAGGATGGCGTCTCGCGTCTGGATATGGAAGGTTGATCGGTTTCCCTTTGGTTCTCTTTTACTTTATTATGACGCCGATCGTATCCGCACCGTATTTAAGGTGCGGATGCGTGACAACGTCCCTCAGTCCTTACCACATCTCGGGTACGACTGAGGGTACGTTTCCTATTCTATTTATATTATACGGACCCATACTTACTCGTACATTACCTATAGTCTAACTGTATCCTCGACAGGTAATTAACAGAGTCCTTACCACATCTCGGGTACGACTGAGGTCTAACTGTATCCTCGACAGATTCGCAGTCAGAGTTCGCGAACAGTGCCCTTGTCCTACAATCAGCCGCGTACACATGCCCGGTGGCAGCCTGGGAACCCCCTGCCGACATCCCCCAGTTCGTAAAGGGAGGCAGGTACTCGGACGCTGCCGTTGACGACACTCCCGACCTTTACAACAGCGGAATCATGCGGACCGAATTTAAGCCTGCCGATGGCGTGCAGGTCACCGTGGTCAGAAGCGCTATGACTGTCATGGAGTATTGGTGGGAGGAGCGTTCGGACAGGAGTCGTGAGGGCGACTCGGTTTACGCAGGGCTGGGTCTGCCTGCGCATGGCACGGATGCGAAGGAGAGTTTGGTTTTCGCAGGGCTGGATTATCCCGAGCATTGGTTCGAGGTCGTGCACAGACGCAATGGTCTTGTGCGCGAGGGGGAGTGTTAAGGAATAGGGGCGCCGCCGGATCATCCGAGTATTTAAACAACCGTTTATGTATTGAAACAGGGCGTTCTTGGCTTGTCTCTTACCACCACGGGCGCGCTGAGGACTTTCCAAACTCATCAGATTCGCAGTCAGATTCGCAGTCAGAAGCGTTCGAGCTACACCGTCCTACAATCAGTCGTGAATACAAGCCCGAAAAGAGACTCACTCCATACCCCTATTTGCCCCCTATGTCGACGACGAGTATCCCCATCTTCGCCGCCGACAAGCAGCTCTCCGACGGCAACTGGTCCGCATGGGAAGAGAGAATTATTAGCTCACTCCGTGGCCGTGGACTCTACGGCTATCCCAGCGGCGCTATCCTTCGCCCACAGAACCCCACTTCACTCCATCCCACCCTCGCCAACTCAACTATCCCATCGACCGAGGAGTGGGACCTCCGCGACGCCATGGCCAGCGCCATCAGTTACCAGAATGTTGTCGACCCGCGCGCGCATGCCCTGTCCGCCAGTGAGACCAGTCGCGAGATGTGGCTGAAGCTTGTTACCAAGTTCCACCGCAAATCGGAGGTGTTGAAAGGTCAGGCGATGGACGCGCTGCGGTCGCTCAAACTCGCGAGCGGACGCGATCTCCCTGCCCACCTCGACGCGTTGACCACGCTGCGCTCCGACGCGCTCGATGCCGGCGCACGCTGCCTGGACGAGGAGTACATATCTATCATCCTCGCCTCACTCCCTGCCGCCGAGTTCTCCAATGCCATGATCATCCTCGGCGACAAGAAGTTTGCCCATGAGATCATCGCCCACCTCCGCGCGCACTGGGACCTTGTCTACAAGGCATCAGTCACCACGAGCGGGGTCGCACAAGCACTCGCCACTCACGCTGGAAACAGTGTTGGTGGAGGGCGCGGTGTGGGCAACTGCAGCAACTGCCGGGTCGGTCCCCACCATCGCGACAACTGTTGGGCACGGGGTGGTGGAAAGGAGGGCTACGGACCAGCATGGTACAAGGCCCCCGCCGGATTGGAGCCCCGCCAACCGCTCATCGATGCAGCGAATGTGGTCAAGGCCAATAGGGCCCGCACGGCGAATCCAGGACACAGCGCTGCACCCAACGCCGCATTCACGGCCGCTGTGGCTGCTGCAGCTGCCGCCATTGCCCAAGCAGCTGCGCCTGCACTCGCTCCCACGCCGTTCGTGCCCACTGCGGCGGCGGCGTTCATATCCCCCATGCCCATCTACTCATGTGCAACATACGACGATAACGAGGGTGTGTCCGGATTACCTCCATCTCCGGTTACGGTCGTTGACGCGTTCTCTAGATTCAGACATCTCGGGTCAGATTCTGCCCTTCTGAATGAGCGCGTCATACGTACCGTAGCTACACCCCATGTACCATGTCCGTCAATCTTCATGGCCGGCGTCACACACGACACGCCTGGCATTCCCACCTTCCTCGATAGCGCTGCGACAGACATGTGTGTGCGGAATCGTAAGCGGTTCACCTCGTATCGCGAGGAGATCATCGATGGAAATACTGCCGTCGGCGGTGTGGAGGGGTCAGATGGCTGGCATGTGGAAATCCATCCACACGCTGGTTTCGATTCTACTTTGATACAGCCGTAATTACATTACAGCATTTGTTTGTAACGTAAATATTGCCAGATCATCACCTTTCTACCACAAACCACCTCCAACGCGACCAGTGCAAGGCCAAGCGCCTAGAGGTAGCACCGAGCTCCTCGACCCCTCCTCTCGGAAAGTCACCAGTGGGCAGTCTAGCCACCCAAACCCCTCGAATCGCACCTTACGACGCTGCCGTCTTCTCACAACATTTTTCCCACTTTCTTACTCTGATTTTCCGCCACTTTCGTACTCTACGGCTCGGGACCACTTCCCATATTTTATTCCTCGCATTCAGCCTACCATTACACGGACTACCGACCCAAAACAAGAACCTACAAGCCGGGTCAATCCCTCTTCCACAGCGGGTTTCGTGTTGTCGGAACTGGGAGAGCGAGGTTTGATGTCCGTGTCGAAGGTGGACCCCCGCGAACCATCCTCCTCGACGCGATCCACACCCCCGACTTCACCATGAATCTCATCTCGTTGCCGAGACTTGATAGGCGGGGACTTGTGGGCGTGCTCGGCGGTGGTCGGTTAACCGTATCTAGCCGAGACGGAAGCAAAATTGTCGACGGAGTCTTGACCAAAACGGGAGGTGGACGCGAGTTGTACCAGGTCGACATCGTCGATGACCTGGACGATGAGGAGGGTGTGGTGGTGGCCATTGCAGGACGCAACCGGGACCAGCCGACCGACCTCGAGACCTGGCATCGCCGCTTTGGGCACAGCGACGTCCGCGTCATTGAGCGTATGGCAAAGAATTCCCTCATCGACGGCTTGAGGATCGTTGGGCGCGATCTCCGAGGCCTGTGTGAGGACTGCATCTTCGGCAAACAAGATCGTATGCCGTATGATGATATGGTGGTTCACGAAACAGAACCCCTTGAGCGCGTCCACCTCGATTTGTGGGGTCAGGCGCGTACACCAAGCTGGTCAGGCGCAGTATACATGATGCTGGTGTCAGACGGTGGGACGTCGATGAAATTCCCTCTGTTCTTGAATAACAAGACACAGGAGACGACGCTCGCAGCATTCCGCGGATGGGTAACGGCCGCGGAATTACAAACGTCGAAGCGCCTGAGGCGCGTTCGCATCGACCTGGGCAAAGAGTTCGACAATGGTTTATTCCTGTCGTACTGCTCTGTCATGAATCGCCCGGGTTCTACTTTTTCGCGCGACGCGTCCGTATGGATACAGACGCGTCTTAGCGGCACGGGACTCTCATGACGCCGCCAGGTGACCTTCTCACGGTTGAAACCCGGCCTCGGATTCTAAAGCCGCAGACTCAGGGAGTCTGCGCCACGGAACACAGAAGACGTTAGGGACTAGGAACCCGTACAGACGGATTCTAGTCCCCGGACGCACCAAAAGGCTGACACAGGAGAGTACACGGAGTACAGGAGTGGTTGCAAACCCGATCGGGGTTTGAACCACTGGAGACGATGACACTTAGGACTAGGAAACCCGAACGTCGGGTCTCCTAGGTCCACCGATGCCACGGAAACCAACACAAAGGAGTCCAGGAGCATCAGCATTAATGCTCCTTAACGCTACGTTGCAGGAACTGATCGCGACTGACCGCAATCGCTTTAATTTATTAGAAGCCTATATAAGCACGGTAGAATCTCCATGTACAGTAGATTCTACCTCGTCTAATCTCAGGCTTCTACCTTGGCTTGACATAGGCATTGTCTCCACTCTGTCCCGCTTCCCTCGCACCGTACTACGGGTTGTATCCACACCTCGGGTTTTGTACCTGAGTGGATATCACACCCTCTTCGACTCGTTCCGGGTTCCGCCTCGCATCCCGACCTACGACATACGGCCTCCTAGGGAGGACGCCGTACGACTGGTCCTACTGCTCGGGGAACACACGAGCTATTAGCGTCTATCGGGTTTCTCCTGGTTGGGGTTCTCGCCGGGTTACTCGTTGTTTAGCCGACCCAGAGGCCGTTGCTGACAGAAGGTAGAATCTCTTCTGCCAGCCCCGACAAACCGATACACGCTTGGAACGAGAAGATGGCACCTACCAATATTATGGTTGCTGGAAGCACGCCTGGACAGGGTGTTGAAGAGTGGGTTGGAACCCTACTCTGGTGGGGAGGATTGGTCGCAGGAATGGCTGCTCTGTGTGTCGCCCTGGTATGGGCAACCCAGGAAGAACGGGTTGCTCTACCTTCGGGCGGCTACAGGCGGGTTCCAAGGTGCGGACCACACTCCCCTTGGATGAGAAAACTCCGGCGATTGACGGAACGTGTTGGAGCCTGGTTGGTGAAGATTACGAGACCTTCGACTGGGCGCAGTCGAGAGGAAGGAAGGAGGAGGGCTCGCCCCACAGGGGGACGAGACGAACCCAGGAGAGGGGACACTCAGAGAACAGGACATCTGAATCGGAACCCAGGGGTATCGATTTACACCGACAGGGGGCGACTGTACCCTACGGTAACCAACCTGGATAGTGGGGCCAATGTCTCCGTATACATGGATGATATCCTCCTTACGGGGTTGGCGCAACCCTGCAGGAACAGGAATCGTCCCGCTCCTCCTCCCGGTGCTCCAGGTCTTCCAGGACGGATAATAGATGGCGAGTCAGGGTCTACCCCACCTTACGAAGAAAGGCCGGGTTCCAACTCTAGAACCCGAACCACCATACTTGGGTAGAGGTGGTGCGGGGGCGACCCTAGAGAAGGAGGAACAACGAAGAACCCGTGCAACGGGTTGTACCCATACCCATATCCCTCACTCTCATCTACTTGTCGAAATCTCTTGGCGAAGATCCTTAAAATGAAAACTTAATCTTGGCACACCAAAAATGGACAACACTACGCTTTTTCGCTGGATTTGGAAATAACAAAACCGAAAAATACAAAAATATAGAAGCGCTCGGTGTACTACGGCGCGCGACCTTTTCCCTTTCCCCGGCTCCCGCGACGTCTTTGACCCAGGAGTTGGCCCGCTTGCCCAAAGACCTCGGACATCGTCAGGAGCGCGCTCTCCAGCCCTTCCTCCCCACCGTCCTCGGCCGACTGCTGCAGGATTTCCTCCACGAGAGAGGCACGGGAGGCGGAGGCTATCTCAGCCGCGGGACGCGGACGAAACCCGAGAAAACGGACACCCTGGGGTGCTGGATCGTCCAACGTCATACGGGAGGACGACGCTTGCTGTTCCACGGGAACAGCATCCGGCGCGGGTTCCAACTCGGAGTCGTAGTTGCGGGGATCGGCTGCGATAGGGGGCTCCGGAGACGACATTGGCGCGTCCCCATCGTCGAAGTCGTAGTTCCGAAGATCGTCGGCGGTCGCGGGGACGTCGTCTTTGTCGGTCACTTCGACCATCTCCGGACGGTACGGGCGCGAGGTTCTACGCCTTTTTGGAGCGGGGGTTTCGTCTTCGGAGGACTCCGCTTCAGAACCCGAAGGGGTGGTGGCAGTAGGACCGCGTCCATTCCCGGACGATGGAATGGGGCGAGGAGGTGCGTAAGCGCGTTCGGCGCTAGGCGCGGGGCGGAGTAAGAGGAACTCTCGATAGGTCGTTGAGAGTCCTAGGAGGACAAGAGGGCCGTTAGTAGAGGACTCCGAAGGATCGAGACCCATACGCACGGGTCTGCGTCAAATCCGACCATCGGGGGTCGGGTTCCAGGGGTAGGAATGAGCCACCCCCAAGATGCTCCCAGAGCAGCACCAGGAATTCGCCCAAGATTTCGTCGTCGCCATCCTCGAACGCGTTGGAAAACCTTGTCCAACTAGGACAAGTAATGTGCGCCGCTTTGCAATGCGAGCAGCATCGGGGAGTCTTGGCGGCCAATGGAGGGTTCGCCTCCAGAGTGCACAACCTCCCGTTGTTGTTACAGTGCTTGCAAGGCGGGAACAGAGTGTGAACTACCGCTCCTGTTGGGCGGAACCTTTCCGCTGGAAAAGACCGCAAAGGCTGGGAAGTATCCCGCCCTGCGGATGGGCGCGCGCGAACCGGAGGGATGCGTATAATGGGCGGCTTCCGTACTTCGCGTTGGAATGAACTACTCTCGGGCGCTCTTGGATCGCGCGCTCGCTTCTTCTTGCCCCTAGCTTGCTTCCTACCCGAAGACACAGGAGGAGGGGAAGGGGTAGCCGCGGACAACGGCTCGCCTGTCTCCAAAACCGTGATCGGGGGCGGAGAGGGAGAGCGGGCGACTTGAGGGGGAGTAGGCGACGGTGGTGGTGGAGGCGTGGGGAGAGTTGCGCCGAGAAAATCGCTGGGCGGCAAGCCGGCAGCAATAATCTCGAGGTCCAACTCGTCTCCCACCAAAACATGTCCGGGCATTGCGGTTTCCTCGGGGGAAGACCACTGCCCGTCGGAGGAAGCAAGCTCTGCAGAGTGGTGTCAGCACCGTGTCGGGTCCTCGACGGGTTCGGATTGCGCACCGTCGAGGTATTCCAACACTCCGTCGGTCGAAAACCGGACAGTTTCACCACTCGCCGAATGGACTGAGGAATCTGGAGAGGGCTGGAACCCGGAACGAACGTCGGGTTCCCCGGTCGGGATAAATCGAATCCGAGCGATACCCGGAGGCGCTTCAAAGGGCGCAGGACCATGGCGAGGACCCGAATCTGGATGCTGAAATCCGATAAGCCGGGAACGGAGTCGAATCAATTCGGACACCCGATTTTCTTCGAGCGTGTCGGGGTACACCTCGGGGAACAACCGGACCAAGAGTTGGTCATACCGTTCGGACCAGGCCACTCGGAAGCCCATACGACTAAGCCAAAAGAGGACCCGCTCCAGGTGTAACTAAGCGGCGGGTCAGCAAATGTAACCACTCCGGGGTACAAGAACCTACGACGACTCGGAAGAGGCGACGTCGCAGACGCTCTTCCTGGATGTGGTCCCGCCGAGACTGGCAGTACGCGTCGAAGGAGGTCTCGAAAGACAACGCCATTCGATCCAGCAGCTCGTCGAATATGTGAGGCATGGAGAGATGCTCCTCTCGCCGAAGCCAGAACACTCGGATGGGCCAGTCCGCTGGGCCCCGCTCCTCGACACACCAAAACGACAACCAGGCACACGCCAGGAAGTGTTGGTGTGCGATTTCGTCCAAGGACCAGACCCGAGGATAGTCTGCAACCCGGGAGTGGGAAATCGAAGACAGGGGGTCGATGGGCGGGGCGGTAGCGAGCCGGAGGGAGGACGGACTCCAGGAACAGGCGGAAAGACGCCCTAGACACAAAAGTCGCCAACCACAGGCGGAGGAAGCCGTCGCTTTGAGGAGCGGGTGGTGGACCAGTCACACCACCACCCACGGTGCCGGGTCCGAGCGCTGGCATAATCGACGCGCCGTCGGAGCGTTCATTGAAAAAACGACGGGGACGGCGGAAGTCCTCCGCGCCATATCCCAGCGAAAGTGGGGTCCCGTCCGCGTTTTGGGTGTCCCAGTCTAGGCGGCGACGTGGGGAGGTCCTTGGATCAAGAAAGAAAAGAAGTCCGGAACGCCAGAAGAGTGCGAAAGTACGCAGAGCAGAGGGCATGATGGTGGAACGAAAAAGAGAGTGGGTTGCTGCGGAGGAACGGGAACGGAAGGGCTCGGGGTCCTGATTAAGTTCAGAACCCAGAGCCCATGTTTCAGGGAGAAAAGCTTAAAGTGCTTCGAAAAGAAGCACTAAGCGAGCTCTACTTTTGGAAGTAGATCAAAGAATCCTCCTCGGGCGCCATAACGACAGAAGTATCCACGGCCATCAAAAAACTTCGGCAAACCTTGGCTGAACTTGCGGATAGGGGTTACCGCGGGTTGCATAACCCGGACACCTCGACAGGGTCGAACCACAGAGGAGGAAAAAATACCACAATATGGGGAGTCGAACACCGAAGACAACGGGGACGCCGGCGCGACAATAACCGATAGGCAGTGACAATAAGCCCTACGACCATGGTGTGGTATTTACAATCCGGATAACGGGACCACCACGAAGGGAGAACGCTGGATATTTTGGATTGCGGGTTCCTGAACGAAGAAGACTGAAGGACGCCTTCGCGGGTAATAATCGATGGGCAGTGACAATAAGCCCCACGACGCAGGAAATTTTTGAAGGATAAAACTCGCCTTGCAGGAATTATTGGGAAAATGGGGACGGGGTACCTACGGGTCGTTGAGGACAATGACCTTGAAGAGGGGGGGTGATGTCATGAATCGCCCGGGTTCTACTTTTTCGCGCGACGCGTCCGTATGGATACAGACGCGTCTTAGCAGCACGGGACTCTCATGACGCCGCCACGTGACCTTCTCACGGTTGAAACCCGGCCTCGGATTCTAAAGCCGCAGACTCAGGGAGTCTGCGCCACGGAACACAGAAGACGTTAGGGACTAGGAACCCGTACAGACGGATTCTAGTCCCCGGACGCACCAAAAGGCTGACACAGGAGAGTACACGGAGTACAGGAGTGGTTGCAAACCCGATCGGGGTTTGAACCACTGGAGACGATGACACTTAGGACTAGGAAACCCGAACATCGGGTCTCCTAGGTCCACCGATGCCACGGAAACCAACACAAAGGAGTCCAGGAGCATCAGCATTAATGCTCCTTAACGCTACGTTGCAGGAACTGATCGCGACTGACCGCGATCGCTTTAATTTATTAGAAGCCTATATAAGCACGGTAGAATCTCCATGTACAGTAGATTCTACCTCGTCTAATCTCAGGCTTCTACCTTGGCTTGACATAGGCATTGTCTCCACTCTGTCCCGCTTCCCTCGCACCGTACTACGGGTTGTATCCACACCTCGGGTTTTGTACCTGAGTGGATATCACACCCTCTTCGACTCGTTCCGGTGATAAGCCGTGAAATGGACCATGGGTAAAATAGCAAGGAATTTGCCGATTTCTACCTTAATCACGTGGCGCGCTGCTCCAAAGGATTAGCATAAGTCCTATATGGCTAATCAGGGCTTTATCCTGCATGAGGACCTTAATCAAGTCCGCCTGGGATGCATCAACTGGAAAGTTCATACTGGTTGACATCCATGATTAAGGGTTTAATTGCCAAGATTAAGCATCGCTGCTTAATCAAGGCATCGCGGGGCCTACAAACAACATGGGCAATATTAATCATCCTCTCTGATGATCCGGGGCGCCACTGTGGGGTCTTGGTTAAACATTCAAGTACTTTGTTGTGCTTGATTTACAGAGGGAGCCTTGCGCGACGGGTCAGGTGATTCGGGTTTAACAGTAACCGGTTACCCCGGCTGTGGCTGAACTTCGCTTATCAACTATCCGATCATTGTTGCCATCCTGATTTGGTTACTTGAGCCAGGCCAGGACGGTAACTCGCATATCTCCACAACCACTTGGCGGTTTGGGCTGATTAAGGTACTGGCCCAAAGCCAGTACCTACGTCTACCTAAAACTGAAGGTCCTGAACGGGGGACAAGAGGATAGAAGATGAGACTGTCTACACGATCGAACAAGGAGCAGTCACACCGGACACACTCAAGCATTAAGGGGTCGACACACGAGGATCCTATATATTTACCCACACGTGATTAACTACGGACGCCTTACTCATATACCAGCCAGTAGACTAATCATCGTATTGTAAGTGTAATTGTACAGTATATAAGGAGGAGGTTTTGGCATGGATAGGCACTGAACTTTCTGTCACTAAGAGCATTAGCCTTTACCGGGTATTGCTTGATAAACGACGGAGATTCGGGACTTGTCACCCAGGACTGACTTCGTTAAGAAGTTTTGTTTCGTCTGCACGAGTAACTTAATATCAATTGTTGGATCGGGATCTTGGGATTGGAAACGGTTAAGAAGCTAGAGAGAGCTTATTAGGATTGAGAACAC
The DNA here is from genome assembly GCA_029378375.1 of Mycena olivaceomarginata. Lineage (NCBI taxonomy): Eukaryota > Fungi > Basidiomycota > Agaricomycetes > Agaricales > Mycenaceae > Mycena > Mycena olivaceomarginata. Next base: position 89,382 of record JARKIC010000459.1, on the reverse strand, counting down.
GGCACCGCACTACAGTAGCCTTGGAAGGCTTATTATTTGGGATTTGGAGAACACGGCACCTTGTTAGGATTGGGATTGTTGGCTCAAGCTTCTAAAGCTTTTAAAACTCGATTTGTTGGCTTAGGCACTCGTTTGGCATTGCTCAAAGAGGTCTAATACTCTAAATCAACCTTGCACTTCGGACTAGACCTCTTAAAACAGGCTTGTTCCTCGCAACCTCTGTTGGATTATCTGTGCTCCTTGAACCTTCTTAAAGCGTTCAAAAGACCCGTACTCGGCGGCACAGTCTAAACCATTCAAGGGGAAAGTAGTTAGGATTTGGTTAGTAGTTGCGTTTTTGCCTTAATCAAGCAACTCGCATTCTGCTCGTTGGGTCTTGATTAAACTAGTACTGCTGTTGTAGACACCGAGCAAGCATTTCACCGGGTTCCGCCTCGCATCCTGACCTACGACATACGGCCTCCTAGGGAGGACGCCGTACGACTGGTCCTACTGCTCGGGGAACACACGAGCTATTAGCGTCTATCGGGTTTCTCCTGGTTGGGGTTCTCGCCGGGTTACTCGTTGTTTAGCCGACCCAGAGGCCGTTGCTGACATGCTCGGCGGGGGGGATCACGGTGGAGAAGGTGCCTAAAGCGTCGTCAGCGGCGAACGGACACGTAGAGAGGGGGAATCGCACGGTGGTGGAAGGGACCAGGACACAACTCATCGAGTCGGGGCTCGATGCGCGTTTCTGGGCCGAGGCAGCAGCAGCACACTGCTACGTGCGTGGATTCATTCCCTCCTCCCGTCATCCCGACATTGTTCCGTGGGTCGCGTGGTTCAGGAAGAAGGACGCAGCGGGGAAGCTGGTCAAGCCGAATATTTCCCATCTCCGCGCATGGGGGAGCGTATGCTGGGTAAAGGACTTGGACGACAAGGAAGGGAAGCTGGGGAAGCAGTCTTGGAAGGGGAAGATGGTCGGGTATATGGGCCGCCGCGGCTACCGTGTATTCGATGTGTCGCGTTTGAAGGTGTACCAGGTGCGGAACATCATATTCGAGGAGGGGTTGCCTCACAGGATGCGCCTGGCTGAACCTGAGGAGGAAGTGTTCCCTCAGGACGCATCCATTTTCGGAGGAGACAACTTACCTCCACCGCGACAGAACCTTCCAGACAAGACAGTCCTTACAGATGCTCCCCCCCCTCCTGCTATGGTTGTCCCGGACCTCCCTCGTCGTAGTGAACGTGCTCCGAAACCCACGTGCGCCCTGCTCGATATGCAAGCCTCGACCGAGATGGAAGCGGCTGCCAGGGCGGCGCGACAGGATTGGGCACGCGACACAACGCGGCCGACAGCGAATGCCGTCGACATCGGTTGGGAAACGTTCGATGACACTCTGCTGCGCAATCCCTGGGCGTTCGCGAGCGCGATTAAAGGCTCCATTCCCCGCTCGTACCGCGAGGCGATGCGCGAGCCGGAAAAATGGTTGCCACCTATGCAAGCGGAGTTTGATCAGCTGGAAGACCGCGGGGTGTGGAAGCGGGTGGACTTACCATCGGGAGAGCGCGTGATTGACGGGATGTGGGTATATGATTTGAAGATGGATGGTGACGGGAAGGTGATAAAACGGAAGGCGAGATATGTGGCGCGCAGGGACGAAATGGTGGAGGGAAAGGATTTTGAGGTGAAGTGGGCCATGGTGGCGAGAATGGAGTCAGTGCGTATGGTGTTTGCGGTGGCGGCGGTGAAGGGACTTCGTGTGCGTCAGTGGGACTTCTCGGGAGCATATCTGAACGGGGAAATGGACAAACCCGTTTACATGAAGCAACCGAGGGGTTTCGCAAAGCAGGGGGAGGAGGATAAAGTTTGCTTGCTTTTGCGACCGCTTTACGGGCTGGTGCAGGCAGGGCACATTTGGTACAAGCTCCTGGCCTCCGGTTATGCTGACCTGGGTTACAAGGAAAGCTTAGCCGACCCCTGCATCCGCACGCGCAAACGAGGCACGGAATACACGCTTACCTCGACCCACACAGACGACGTACTTGGAGTGTCCTCATCGGACGAGGAGAGCAAGCGGGTCGTGGAAGAATTCGCCGCGAAATGGGACTTGAAGGAGGTTGACGTGGCATTGCTGCTTGGGCTGACGGTCGAGAAGATGGCCGACGGGTCAATATCGCTAAGCCAGACTCAGTATTTCGAGAAGGTCTTGGCCCATTTCGGCTACCAAGATCTTCCTCCGCTGTCAACGCCCTTCCCACCCGGCTATCAGATCCGCGCCTCGACTTCCCCGCTCTCCGCCGAAGACGCCGTTTTCATGCTCGACAAGCCCTTTCGACCAATCCTCGGCACACTCGTCTGGGGGAGCAGCGGTACCCGACCAGATATATCATATGCCTGCTGCGCGCTCGGCCATGTACAGACAAACCCCAACCCGGAGCACTGGTCGTTGTTGATCGGTGTCTTGCGGTACGTGAAGGGGACGCTGGACTACGGAATTCGATACTCGCCATGCGCCGCCAGAGATGTCCGTGGAGGGCTGGGGTTGAAACCAGAGGGTTACGTCGACTCAGATTGGGCGGGGTGTGTGGACACACAAAGGTCGACGTCCGGGTACGTGTTCTTCATGGGAGGTGCACCGGTCTGCTGGTCTGCAAAACGTCAGCCCATCGTCGCACTCTCAACGACTGAAGCAGAATACATTTCCCTTGCCCGAGGCGCCCAACAGGCCATGTGGATGAAAAATTGGCTGTCGGAAGTCTTCTTGCCCCAGGAGTTGCCGTTCCAGCTGCGTGGGGATAATCTCGGCTCCATCAGTCTGACGGAGACGAATAAGGAGCACGGTTTATCAAAGCACCTCGACATTCGCTGGCACTATATCAGGGAACGCGTCAAGGACGGAGAACTTGTCGTGTCGTCGATTCCTGGAAAGGAGAATATCACCGACATTCTGACGAAGGCACTCCCTCGGATCGCACACGAACGTATTGTCGGGGAGATGGGGCTGGATTGGAGGAGGAAGGGTGCTCGACGCCAGGGGGGGTGTTGAGGCGTCATGCTGCCTCTTTGGGAGGATGGCGTCTCGCGTCTGGATATGGAAGGTTGATCGGTTTCCCTTTGGTTCTCTTTTACTTTATTATGACGCCGATCGTATCCGCACCGTATTTAAGGTGCGGATGCGTGACAACGTCCCTCAGTCCTTACCACATCTCGGGTACGACTGAGGGTACGTTTCCTATTCTATTTATATTATACGGACCCATACTTACTCGTACATTACCTATAGTCTAACTGTATCCTCGACAGGTAATTAACAGAGTCCTTACCACATCTCGGGTACGACTGAGGTCTAACTGTATCCTCGACAGGTTTCTAGCAGCAAGTCATATCTGCTGCATCAAATTTTCCATGCCGGTAGCAATGCTCTCTCGCGCGTCGGCTTTCTCTTCGGACTTTCCTCCATCACGTTGCACATGTTGATTTTCTTCTCCGTAAGGCTTAATTAACCCTTTTGCTGCTACGCCGCAGCTATAAACAGTGTGTTCTCTGAGCTACCCAAGTTGGGCTGCTTGGGTCTGCGAGACAGCTGCGATCTTCAAACCTATGTCCGCTGCACTTTCGTCCCCAGCCAAAAGGGTTGTATGTTCAAACGTTCTTTCCGTTCCCCCCACCGCCATCATCCGGCTTTCCAGGACTGCCGCCCACCCTGAACTGGAACGGCAGTCAATCATACCTAGTACTCCGCCCAATTCTCCAACCATTACCCCCAGTATATTCCGCAAGATGTGACCAACTTATTCTTCAAATTCTCCAAGACCATGATACGCCACAATGCTACAGAACCTCCGCTGACTCGGGTACCTCGAACTATGTCTGTTTTGCGTTCGGTGTGGGGCTTCGGGGATGATCTGTGGGCCTCGGGATCATCGACTATTGCCTTTTTGATTATTATCCCATTGTACAGACAGCTCGAAGGCTCGCCGTCGCCATCTTCCTTTGTTTGTCTCGCGCGGCCAGGTCTCCTCTCCAAGTTTGAGGGCATGAATCGCAAAAAACCTCGACAAGCGTGATTAGCGCTCGGAACAAGGTGTTCGGAAGACGGGTATGTGATCAGTGCGTGGCTTATTTTGTTGTTTTTCCATATTCACCTCACGATGTATCTAAATCGACGTTCGGACAGGGTTTGGGTTTCAATGCCCACAATCTTCAAGACCCTCAGATACATGGATGATGACATGCAGTTCTATACCGGTGCGTCTGTACCCTCTTTCCTCTCCCATGTTCTTCTAGCGAGTGATCCTTGCCTACGCAGGCTCAACATGTTCTTCCTTACGTTGACAGCGTGCATTCACTTCAATTCCTCGACATAATGGTCTTCCCTTCGACTTGGACCGACCAATGCCAAATGTGCGGTGTCCCACGGGCCACCACATCTCTCTGCTGCCTCGCCATCGTCGACCGGGCGATCCTTCTGGACGTCACGCCCTTCCATCTGACCAAAATGGACCTCCACGCACAGTCCTTTTGGTGTATTTCTGCCGCTACAGCTAGACCTGCATGTTGCGCCGTTTTCTGTTCATTATATCCGGAGTTGACACGTTGTTTCAGCTTCTCACATGAACGTTCTCATCCCAGCAATAATAATCTATTAACCGACTAGCACCTTGCTCCAGCCAGATAATATCTTGGCATTCCGCCAACACCAGCTCCCAATGCTCCTCTCATCGTTCAGCGCCTTTGCGTCCCCGCCCTCTGCATCACGATTCACGACTGTCGCGTCTCATGTTTGACAATTGTAATTAGAGTTCTGTTTTGGGCGGCGACCAAAAAAGGGTGCGAGTTGGCTGTGAGGCAGAGGGGGGAAGCAGCCGGAGGATGCAATGGTTAATGTGATGAAGGAGTATGATATGGAATTCGTGTCGAAATAAAAAGGGGGAGTTTCCTGAGCATTCGTGAAATCAGGCAAGCCTAATGTCAAACGTAAAGATCATCATCCACAAGCGGAACAAACCGCCGGAGCGAAGCGGAGGCAGATCTTGTTTCGTTCAACCGGCCAGAGATATGCGGCAACGCAATTTAGGGTGGTGATAGCCATTTCGGCGAACCGTCGGCATCGTCAAAGGTCACCGTGCGTGTTCTGTTTCTACTCTCGGTGTGCCTGGTGCAAAGTTTCACCGGCTCTTGATTGATGTCATTATTATTTACCATTTGCGCCACAGCCTCATTGACCATCTCATCCCTGGGAGGGCGTTACAGTGAAAATACCGCAGATTGAGGCGAAGCGGGAAGTCACTCACAAAATACACACAAGTCTTCGTTGTAACTTATCTTAGACGAGGATGCGTTTCCCCAATTTTTAATTATGTTGAGATCTCCGCACAACGATGTAGCTGATGAACGGCGGGGTGGCATTGCCTGACTAAAGCGGCTTGTAGAGCCGTGCGCCGACTTGAGTGGACTCGAGCAGGTGGATGGCTCGAGTCACAGTCGGCTCGAGCAGTGGGTGATGAGGGTAAATACATAAATCAGGTTTTATACTCACTTACTGAAACCATGGGTGGCTCAAGTGACTCGAGCCGCTCGAGTTTGATAGGCCGTTTGAGACGTGACCGACTCGAGAAATCCTAAGCAGGTGACAATCGTTGGACAGGATGCGGGTTAAACCGGAACCCAAAGCAAGCTGAACACGCCCTTATCAAGAAGGGAAGATTAAGCCCCTTGCAGTCATTCACTAGTCTTACCAGAGCCATTGGAACGCAATGTGGAGGCGTACCCAAGAATGTTTCCATGGATTAAGTTCCTGTATTATAAAGGTGGTATAGGACGTCTAACCCATAGACATATAATGTCGGATTCAACTCGGAAACGCGCTTCCCTTTCCTTCCTCCACACTGCTTTCAACCATTCATACCCATCTCGTTGCCGAATTTCAAGTTGTATCCGAGTTCCACTACGAGAAAGCACACACCAGCGCGGCCTTCCGTCCCCGTGGGCGAGCGCGGGTATCCTCCCGAGACGTGTGCCTACCTGCCGATTCACAGTCTGGGAGAGAGTGCGCGAGTGTAAACACTGTAATGCCAGTGTCTTGGGAGGGGGTTTTGCATGCGGGGCCAGTGACCATTGAAAATGCGCACGTCGAATTCAATTACACACTACACGATCTTTCGTCAAATCAATCGAATACATCCCAGTTCATTCCATCAGTCCATCTGCAACATCTGTTCTCTGTGTCCATCGATCTTAGAGTCCCCGCCGCATATCCTTCAGCAGACTACGCCGGGAGGAAAACAGGCATCAACAGGTCCCTATGCAGGTCAACCATTATTGGTGGAGTATTCAAACGGACAGTGAAACACTCACGTTGACCCCCTTGCAGCATATCAAAACAGTGTTGGTGGGGCATACTTTGGTGCCAGGACAGCCTTGACGCATTTCGATGGTGCCAGCATAGGCAGCGGTGACGGCGGCGAGGAAGCAGGCGAGGGAGAGGAAACGCATATTGAGCTCAAGGACGTTCTATGGAGGAGCATTAGCGAGAGGCGAGAGCGTAAAGGAAAGAAACAGATGAGGAGTCATACCTTTCAGAGGATGAATGCAAACGAAAGTGGATAAAGAGGGAAGCCTTCGTGACGAAGGTATTTATACTCTCTCCCCAAAATCAAATCATTCACCCGTAATTTGCGGGTGGAGTAAATCAAATACAGTGGATGTTTACCCTTGCTAATCCCGTCAATACGGCGCCAAGACGCAACGTACAAGCCGTGAAGGCCGCAGACCGGAACACGTTGTGGCCAGTTCTCAGGATCACCGTTTCGCCTCGGTGATGGGTCATGAGCTAGAGAGACCGGGGATTCCTCGTTGGATGCCATTATGATTCTCCTGAGCAAACTCGGACGCCACTTGTCCCCGGTCTTGCATTGTCTGACAAGTATCAGTTCGGGTATCATTCCCGGCCCAGGCCGTGCGCGGGATAATTTAATTGGAGCGTTACATTTTAGTGGCCAGGCCTGGAGCCTAGTTTTCTCATTGAATTATTTGGGCCGTACATCGGGTAATTGAGACTTGGAGCCTTATCAAATGATACCCTTGGCAGGGTTGCGTTCGGCGACTCCGGAATATCGTGTAACGCATCCCGTGTTGACCTGCATGGGGGTCTCGCGAGAGTTCCGGTGAACGGCGGCAAGCCAGGCAAGGTAACCAGGAATTGACTAAGAGAGCGAGGGGAGGACAAATCACGCAAAGGGAGGATAAACCGAAGGGAGGACACAGCCCTTGACTTCCTCACTCTGAGTCTGCATAGTTTCACTCAACCAAGTTGCGATACCGCATGCGCGAGCGGTACATATATCATGCCTCTGCTCCTTGTCATCCCCCGCTCTGGCGCAAGACGTTTCCAAGGTCATCAACTTGAGTACTACTTGAACGCCATCCAGGTAAGAGCTCCGATCGGGGAATGTTGAGGGTAAAGCTGAATTTCCGGGGAAACATCTCGTGGCCAAGTGGTGGTAGAAAGAAACAAGCGAGGTGGTGATGACGTGGACGGGCACACGTTCGAGCAACGTTCGATCCCAAGATTAGACTAGCCTGGCGCTCTAATTGCGCGCCGAGTTCGTGGTGGCCAAGCAGTGGCGGCAGAAAGAAACAAGAGAGATGAGGCCCCCGGACCGTGAAGCTCCACCAAAGGATGGCTCGAAAGTTAAGCTTTTTCAGGGCGAAAATTTGAAATTTCCTTGTCCAAAGTTAAGCTTTTTGAGGCCACATTCTGGTGCTTGTGCGTAGTTAAGCTTATTCACGGCGGTCTGGCCCAGCGGCATGGTATATACCGTCTCATATTGCCCGATGACGTGGATGGGGACGGACGACAGCGGACGGCAGCTCTACACGTTTTTCGTGTCTTCATCATTACAAGATGTAAGGCACCCCGTGTCTTCGCCACTGGCGGGTCAGACACAAGTCAGACACGGCGGATTCCTCGGGGTTCGCCCGCACACGGTGACCGTGGGACCAAGACAGCACATGACTTGACATGTGACTTTTTGATCGTTGCGCCTTAATGTACTGTTCAATTTCCTTCAATTCGTATGGTCACAGGTCACAAGCCCAAAATCTACGAAATATTTCGTAGGTCACAGGGTCACAAGGGCTCAATACAAAAGGATCTCACCAATTTAACAGAAAAAAATTCGCTCCGAGCGGCCGTGTGGGGCAGTTTTATACGAAATTTTTTGTAAGTCACGCAGGGCGCAAGCCCGCATACGAAAGGATCATTTCGTATTTGATGTCACACGCCAAAGTGCCATACGAATTGAATGAAATGGAACAGTAAGTATGAAACATGTTGGGAACATGAGCCGGAGCGAACTGCAGCTTCTTAGCTACCTCAGTAAAAACTTTTGCCGTTGAATCCACTGTATCTCTACCCCGGGGTGAAGCGGCAGCTGTCAAAGATATTTTAAAGGAACTCTTTTCTGGATATCCCTCCATTTCACGGCAGCGGGAATATTCCTCTTGTCAAATGCAGTTCAGAATCTCCTTGGAAGTAGCAGCCTGACCCGTCGAGCATAAGTATAGACTAGTGTAGACTAGAATGTACCTCACAGTGCGGGATTACTACCAGCTTCCGGCAGATCGGACTTGTCGGAGGCAGTATTAGACGCGAAGGGTGGGTGGGTATATCAGGTGGGTCCTATACTGCCTTTTGCTTGCAGATTCGTCTCTTTAGTCACTAAAGCTTTGAAATTTTCGCCTTCAAGATTGTTGCTTCCCTCGCTGTTCTCCTCTTCACTGCTGTCAATGCTAGCCCTGCGGGTGTTGCTGGCCGTCAGGAACAGGGATTTGCTTGTATGTCACCTCTTTTCCTAGTTGCTTTCACGTAGTGAATCTACTTTTTCTATGATAACAGGTAACGCCGACGGAACTGTACGTCCTTCCCTATCTCGTCTTTCTCGGGCTAACATCCCTTCTCACCAGTGTATTTCTCTTCACGCATAAGTCAATTCTGACTCCCTAACGTCCCCAATCTCTCCTACAAGCCCCAGGACATTCCATCCCTGCAACTTGAACACCACTCCGCCGAGCTGCGTGTAAGAATGTCTCTTCTATCTTCTCATGTCCTGATGATTGATTGATCATTTTTGAAGGTGCATTCTCAATGGAAATCCTGGTGGCCCGCTTTGCCTCGCTTGAAAGTAGCATCTAAGGGGGACGTACAATCTCAGCTGTGGAGAACTACAATAACATTATGATTTTGCTTGCCCCCCATGGAAGTACAATGTTGGTACCGGTTAAGATCCTGGGGCGGCCGGAATGGCGCTAGATTCTTTACACGTCCAACCTCCCCACATCGCTGGAAAGAACCCCCAGTCGACCCGCGGGTTTTACTCGGGCACCCGTGTTATCCCGGCATGGTCTACATATTCTACTCATTCAGACTTGGATTAATTTCATCCGAGGATTGAATCCGCAATCTCCTACACAATGCGACCGACCACCACTCTCGTCATGCACCTGCATGGCTGGATATCCATTGTACCTGATCTACTCGGGTCATATTCATATTGAGTTCAGTAAGATCAGTCGGCCTGCGGGAAGGAGGGTGGTTTCGGCGTGTATACAATACTACTGACGCATTCCCTTTGAAGCGGAAGGTCCTGGATCGTACTCGCATTTAGAATCAGAGACAGACAGACAGTTACTGACTTGATGGTCTCGGGCTATCTCTTTTCAGACTGGTAATCAATCTGTTTATGAAACAAAATGTGAACAAAAACACCTATGGTATGCCGTGGACGCCGCGGCGTGCGGGCAAACACATGAGACTCAGGTACTCCGAGGGCCAACAGAAGAGACCAAGCGAGTTCGGGCTTGAGCCGAGTTGGCCGGAAATTGAAAGCTTTGCCTTCGCGGAGTCCGGGACTAAGCCAGAACCCAACTTGTGACCCTGAGCGGTTGACTCGAGTAGAGCAGTAACCGATGTTCATGAATCAGACATATGTTTCATGCCCTGATGTCTTGGCTACGATCTCGGTTGCGATCTTAGGAGAAGATCATCCGGATGACGGTCTGGGAATGTGCATTGTGAACGGCGGCGCGGGCGGGGACGCGAGAGAAACCAAACCTCGGTGAAAACATCAATTTCGGTAAATGTAGCGAATGGAGGAAACATGAAACAAATGCTCATCCCGTGTCCCCTTAACCTACTCTAGAGTCGCGTGGGCCTCACTGGCAATTCCTTGCTGAATTTTGTGGTTGTGCTGGTCTGGGTCGATCGTGATTTCGACATTCGAAAAATCGCCGAAAACAGCATCTGGCTGTTGATAGTCCGATCTAAACACAAAAAACTTGAGGCGTCGCGGGTGATCTATGTCGTGAGCTAGCTGCGTGACGCTGCCGAGTCTTCGAGTCTCTTTAGCCACAGATTTACGCCGAGTATTGAAATATAATGAAATATAATCAAAAGCCTTGGCACGTCCGACGGCTGCTGCCATACCGGTTCAAACCACGATGTCTGCCGTCGACTACCAACTCCACACTCGTGATTTAAAAGCAGGCAGACTTCAGCGACCACCGGCATCAAAGGCCTGGGTGTTTAAAATTTACGTGCATTATATTCTCTGATAAGGATCCATCCCTGCAACCGGCGCTTCCGGATAGAATTGTGCCCTAGATCAAAGTCATGACAGTATGTCACTGTCCATTCTCCGCTCGCCGTCAATTAGAATGGGACTCCCGCTATAATACACTTCCTTCCGTAATGCCCATGTTCCTGAGTCCAAAGGGACTTGGAAGGGAACCGGTTTTGAAATGCGCTCCAGGCAACGGCGATCCTGCAAGTAGGAGAGATGCCAAACTTCTTGCCCATGCTAGACGTATAAATTGTGAGCGGTTAGAGCACTAACGATAGTTCAACCTTTGACTCCCCTGACTACCTAAACATGCAAGCGAAGTTCACCGCTCTTTCCTTCGTGCTCTCTGCGCTCTTCGTTTCTCAAGTCCTCGGTGCCGTTCCCAGGACTGTCGATTGTTCTCTGGTCCGCTGTGCTGCCCCAGAATGGTAAGTCCAAAATCTGTGCTTTGAGGGCGAAGAATTGATTTGCTTGGTCTTTCCGCACAGTCCCCCTCGGACAGACAGCACGAATCCAAGATGGAGATTGCTGCCCGACCTGCGTTCCGTGCGGTGTTGTCCCCTGTCCATTAATAGCTTGATTAGTCCTAGGTTGTTCCGGCGACATTGTAGGTCTAACCCCGTTCATAGTACTGCTGGTTCCGTCACGCTACCTGGCAACTGCTGCCCGACTTGCGTCACTCCTCCAGATTGTTCGGCTGTTCAATGCCTCGCCTGGTAAGCATAAAACTCGTCAATGGATGTGAAACGTAGCTCATGTTCTTCCATAGCCCCGCCGACACCATCGCTACAACCGTACCTGGCCAATGCTGCCCCACTTGCACGCCCAAGCCGGATTGTAAAAATGTTTTATGTGTCGAATGGTGAGTGCCAAGCTACTAGATTACTGAGACGAATAAATGATTGGACCATTTCCAGTGTTGGGGTGATTGAACCCGGCAATTGCTGCCCTACTTGCGGATTGGGAGCGTCACGTTAAAGCTTTGACATAGGGAAAGATCTCAATAGATATAATCCATGTGGCTCATTCGTGAGCGAATGAAGACACAGCATATGCTCAAAGTATGAGGAGGTAAGAAATTAAGACGCAATGCCCTAGTTTGGCTGTTCTGGTCTGGGTTGAGGTAAAAGATTGCAACCATTTTTCGCTCTTCATCTGCGGGCAGGAATTGAGGATTCGAAAAAAAAGATCACCGATTTGAACGAATGCGTTGAGTCGAGACTTAAAAAAATCTAGATGTCCTGTGGGTTCGCATCCAAGTATGGTTTCAAGCTGGTTTAAAACAAGGATGCAGTTTCATTGAAACCTCCGCTTGGGGCTTGTTGGGCGTTTATCGCCATCGTCTCCTGCGTCAGAAATTTGTTCTGAATCAGTTCGGTCCGGAAATCGGTCCGAACCTGAACCGGACAGAGTTCAGATTCAAAGTTGAGCAAATTGCTGAACCTGAACGCGAGGTCCGGCTGTGGGTTCCCCTCCTGTGAGATTTTCTGAATGCGTTCGAACATCGACTCGAATTGTGGCTTTCATGCGACAGCCCGCACCAGATGCCAGGCCTCTTTAAATGTCAGCCTTGCTCTTCTGTAGCACTTCAGCTCGTCGCACATGACACAGACACAAATTGAGGGTGCTCTCCGAGGCGCCTATTCCCCATGTCCGCCGCGTCTACCCGTCCGCTTCCGTCGTAGATGCGGTTGGATATCGATTCCGATGTCCCCTTCGCAGATTTCTTGGTTATCTGGCATCGCTTTCCCAGCCTAGAGCATTTAGGCTAACTGAAGAGTTCAACGACTCCGGTAGTGTGATCTTTGGACCTGTTGGCGGACGGCAACGTTTGTCAATGGGGACCTTGCGCCGTCACACGGCACCTGCAGGGAAGGCGCAATTAAACCAATGGTGAACTCGAATATTTTCTCTTGTTCCTTTCAGTTACAGTAAGGTACTTGTATTATCCATTTAGTTACATGCAGGAACTTCTACTTACTCAGTATATATATTCTTGTACTTGAGTCGCCTCTCCTCAGACTTCTGCTCACCTCTGTGTGTGCGAAGACTGAGGTGAGCAACTGATCGTACTTACATCCTTTACTTCTTTCTGACTCGTAATAGTTCGTTCTATAGGTATTCTCTATGTGAATACACTTAGATTTCCGCTTACCTTTGTGTGCGCAAAGACTGAGTTCTATATTCTCTATCAACTCTCGCGCACATCTTTAGTCACACTCTTACAGGACCCTGGATCTGTTGCGGAGAAAAAGAGTGCACGATAACGAATTACTTGACTGCCAGGGCTGTCGGAACACCGTGCAGTGTTGTAAAGTCGGTGAGCTTTGATCGACTCGGGTCACTGACCTTTGACGTGGTGACGCTTGCGACCGTCGACGGGGTCAGTGACCCGTCAGCGACCTTTGACCGACCCATCGAGGCAGCGGATCGACTTTGATTCAATGATTCCCACACTTCGCTACTTTGCGCAACTTCAGGGGTTCACATGAAGAGTCGATGTCCTTTTGACCAAAAGGGCACTGAATTTTGACCGACCGGGTCGATCAAATTCGTCGACCCATCACTGACCCGTCGTTGACAACCAATTGACAACACTTCCGAACACGTGACTAAAGAGATCGGACCGGATGATCCGCCCTTCCTTTGCTCTCAACCATCACCATGTCCGAGCTGACGATCATTTATCTTGTCCAGTTTACTGCTACAAGTCCTGCATAGCTAACCCTTCCACTCCAGTGGCACCACTTAGACCTCTCTCAATCATCTGCCGTAGACTTGGACGAAGCAGGCTTCGATTTCAGTCCGATCTCAGTCGCACGAAGAGTTAGGCGCCTGGCGAGCTGCGCCAACCGCTGCCCTTCGTATGTCTATCTCTCGGGCTTCACTCCGTCCCCCGCGCTCATCTGAACGATCCCCCGCAGACTTCCCTCATCGCCTTGCGTTGACTAGGCACCCTCCACGTTCAGCTCGGCCGCATCGTCCGCGATCCATTGCTGCCTGGGGGTGCGACAGCCGCTGCACCAAGAATCGGAAATGAAGCACTGGCAAGGATGAAATTCGCAAGCATGCTGGCTTGCGTGGCGACAGGTGCGCATCCTCTGCAGCTCGGTCGAGCGCATAAACTCACGCTGTCTGCCTCCCCCTTCCTCTTCCCCGACGCCTTCTACTTTCCGGCCCGGTAATTCCTGCAGCACTCAGGCCAAGTCAACGTCGAGAAATCCTTTCGACGACGCTCTACTCGCACCGCTAAAACCCCCTACCATCGCCTCCGCCTTAGTGAGGCGGTAGCATCCGCGCCCGGGACATGCCACCGAGGTGCATCACACGCGAGGATGGTCTTTGTATGTATCCTCTTCCCTTTTCCCTCTCTGTCTTGCACCGTTAATTTATTTGTCCCTCTCGTTTCACTCTGTGCCCCCCGCGCTAATTTTTCGTTGTTCCCCTGTGCGTAGAAGACCAGTTTGTCCATGTGTGCGCATGCACAGGCGGTCCACGAGCCAGCCCTCATCGATGACGTTAGACCGTCGCGCTCAAAATCCGTGGAGCATGTCCGGCAAGGCTGAGAGGTTCGCGGTGTCGGCAAGCGCAGCAGTCGAACATTCTGAATCTTGTGCAGCCGTAGTAACCAATGCGCTAGCCATGCTCCATATGCATGACGAAAGAAAGCCTAACTGTAGGTTGTTCTCAAAAACTCTTCCATAAAGTTCTGGATGTTATTGGTGAAGTGTATCTTGCCCCATGGCCCCAGTGTTGCGCAGGAACAGTCTTATTGCGGCCATATGAGTAGCTAATCCTCTCAGCGTATATTTTGAAAACGTACCCCTCCCTGTGCAGGCATCGGCATCGGCCTCCACTTCGAATTCGTGCACGGAACTTAAAGCTTCCCGTGTCATAACATATCTGGCAGATGTTCTCTGTCAAGTCGAGGCCTTTTTCCTTCGACCATTCCCGCCCCTGCACTTCTCGAACGTCGAAAAGGACCTTTGGCTCTGGAATTGGACATCCAACAAAACCATTCCGCCAAGGTGGTGTTTCTGGCTGATTCATCCTTAGAATTCGAAGCTTCGGCGGCCGTCTCTCTGCGAATCAGGAGCCCTGTCTAATTCCCCCCCGGCTTCTTCGCCTGTTTCAGACTTTCTTTCCAATTTCTGTGACCACCTGATGTCACCATGTGACGATTCCAACCCTGTTCTCTTCAGCTGACTGCACATCTTAAAAGGTGCCTCGTTCGACGAGGCGGGAATCCGTAAAGGAACACTGACAGTGGAAACCATGCTCCGAATCGCCTTTCTCGCAGCTTTCGCTTTCGCGGCAGTCGCTGCCCAACAACCGACAGTTACCATTACGAACGGAACCGTTCGGTGCGTCTCCACAGTCATATGAAAACCTATTCCCTGGCCTGAATCATCTGGTGCCGCAGTGGCGTCGACTTACCTCAATTCAGCCAAAGTCTCTTCCTTGGAATACCCTACGCTCAACCACCTATAGGCGATCTTCGCTTGCGTCCACCGCGTTCTATGTGCGTTGTCTTCTGGACATTCTCATTCCCAAGTACCAACGTCCATTTAGCAATGCTTCCTTTGGAACTCTGGATGCCACGGCCTATGGACCGCACTGCTGGTCCCGCTTCACAACTGGCTTTGTGCGTACACTGTCATGCACATTCTACGACACTTTGTCTTATACACTCCACAATACTTAGGATGACAACAGTGGCTTCCCAAACTCGGAAGACTGCTTGACTCTGAATGTCATTCGTCCCACTGGGGTATCTGAGCAATCGCCAGTTCCGGTTGTTGTTTGGAGTGAGTTGACTATCTTATCATCCTTTCTTACTTTGTTTCATATGCACTAAAACATTAACAGTCCACGGTGGCGGTCTGGTGAGTCCAGATATACACACCGATTTAACACCCAGCATCACATCATGTTTTCGATAGACCACCGGCGGAAGCGTGAGTCTATTTTCAATAAATCAAATTGAATGCTTATTTCCTCTGCAGGCCGATTTCCGCTATAACGGATCCTGGATCGTCCAAGCCTCCATCGCAAACGGGAAACCTATCGTTTTGGTCTCTATCAAGTACGTAGTTTCCGGTTTCCATCCACCAGATTGTACTTCTTATCTAAGAATCCTCTTCGCAAACAAAGTTCTCATTCATTCATTACATTCCAGCTACCGCTTGGCATCCCTCGGCTTCCTGGCCGGTAAAGCTCTGCAAGACGAGGGCTCTCTGAATCTCGGTGTTCGCGATCAAAGGTTGGCCCTCCATTGGGTGCAAGAGAATATAAAAAGGTTTGGCGGAAATCCAAAGTACGTCGTTCAGCCATGACTTTTGGGTGGATGCGACGATTAAATCGATGATGTTTAGGCGGGTTACGATTCAGGGAGAAAGGTAAGTCCAAAAATCGTGATTGATGTTCCAGCGGCTGCTGATTCTGTCCTTTACTGTGGCTTTTCCTCAGTGTAAGCCCCGCCTCTACCCATTATTACCTATGAATATCTTAACCTGTTAAAGGCTGGAGCAACTAGTGTCCACGCCCAAATCATCGCTTTCGCCGGCCGGGACGACAAACTCTTTAACCAAGCAATCGCCGAGAGCGGCACCGGGGGCGGGAACTTCAGCCTTCCCACAGCCGCATCCTTCCAAGCGAACTTCATCTCTCTCATCAACAACACCACCTGCGCTTCCACCGCAGACAGCTCTGAGGCAGAACAACTAGCGTGCATCCGCGCGCTGCCCATCGATGTATTCCGCCGCAATTCTGTTGGATCCACGGGGATTGTGTTCGATGGGGATTTTATCAACGTTCCGGGTATGCTGCAGGCGTATAAAGATGGGAATTGGGTTAAGGTTGCTTTCATCGTACGTCCAGTTCCTCATTCACATCCAACTCTTGGTGGTGGTTTTTTTAAATAAGAAATCGTATTCTAGGTGGGCAGCAACACCGACGAAGGCCGTTCGTTCTCCCCCCTTGGGGCGAACACGACCGAACAAGCCGCGGCCCTTCTTACTGGCGTACCGACACAATTCCGTGATCCCCTTCTGGCGCTGTATCCCGACGTTCCGGCTTTGGGATGCCCCTTCAACACGGGCGACTTCCAACCTGCCGGTAGTCCCCCAGGATCCCAGAATAAGAGGGTGGCGTCGGTTAATGGGGATATTTCCATGGCTGCGTGAGTTGCTTTCGTCGATTATAACTTCGTGAAACGCGGCTGAAGAAATTATTTGCGTGAAGTGGTCCGCGTTGGCTCGCACAACAAGTATCTTCGCAAGTGCCATTCTATAAGTACAGGTGAACCGATTTTCGCGTTCCATCCTAATTGAACTCTAATGAATGCGAGTACTGTTTAGGTTCAATCACGTACCGTACAATACTGGTTTCGCTCCCATTGACTATGTATCGCACTTCGTCGAGGTAAATACCTCCTTCTCTTTGCTTTGTTGCTATACCGAAGAATATTAGGTTTCCTACGTGTTCAATCTCCAAAATAACGAGTAGGTGGTTTACAGAGCTTGGATCTTTCCTTTGACACTGAATGTATCTTAGCACGGCTTTCTGGATCACAAACCACTTCACCGCGACGTACCTCGGACCCACTGCGCCCATTGCGGACCGCTTTCTAGGAACTTACATGTCGCGCGCGTGGGCGAGCTTCATCGCTACCGGGGATCCCAATAATGCGAACGGTGAGCGGAGGATACCGGACACTGTACGAATTTCGGGCTCAATGTATTATTTCTCTAGTTCCCTCCAAGGTCCACTGGCCAAATTACTCGGAAGACCCGTCAAATATGGTTTGGCAGACTCAAGGCTCTACGGTTGAGAAAGATGTAAGTAATGACATTGGTTTTATAGGTGTAGGTAGGTTTACTGACGGACAAATTCACAACCCATCAGAACTTCCGCCGGGAGGGAATGCAATTTATCATGGATCATGTATTCTTTCAATGAGCACCGTACCATTGGAAGTAAAAGTTAACTTGCATGACAAATGTTCCACAATGGAAAATCGCATTCCCGGAAACCTCTCCCAATCCAACTATTCTTCGGCGTAACTCCAGCATCCTTGCATCCGGCAAAAAATATCCTATTATACCTGATCGCTGCACTGAATCAGTTGGTACAGGAAAACATAGGAAGACTTGTAGCGCTGGTGCGCATCCGCAATCCGTAATAGGAATTGAACTACGAAAAAATCCGAGCGGAGGCTCCGTTCGATTCGGGGGCAGGTCATAGTTCATCTTTGGGTGGATTTTTTTTCACTTCTTGGTTGGGTTTATTCAGAATGGAAAGATGAGCTCAAGACCAAGTGTTGAAGGGGGAATTCAAAGACCTGTGACGCTGATGCGCATATTCACACCGTAACCGACTTCAACGATTGGGGATTGGAGCAGACGCCCCGTTCGATTCAGGGGCAGGTCATTAGAGAGTTTGCGGTGGGCCACCAGATCAACTGGTGGCTAATTTTTCTCCGCAACTCGCCATCCTCTAGGGCCAGTTCAGCCACTATTTCTAGCTCCTAAGGAGGGGATGAAATAGTTACCACAGCCCCAAAGCTTGTGATATCATTTTTCACCAGAAGCCACTAGTTACACTAGGGGTGCTCAATTCTTAACTCGCCCGTCCCGTCTCGTCAAATAATCAATTAATATTTGCTCGGAACAAACAAATTTCAAACTCCAGTAAAACTTTCTCGACCGAAGCTACAGATCTCGCAAAACACGTAAATAACTATCCTCGCTTTCCGTCCAATATCACCCACATAACCTTCGCCTCATTCGTCCGACTTGTCATCCCCAGCACTGGTGCTACTCTTGCGCGGTGGGAGACAGACCGCGTGCGCGCACTCGAAGCAAGTCCTGCACACAGTCACAAGGAAGAAAATCAAATCAACTCGGGGCCGAGATAGTTGGTACTGGCGAGTACGCACTGCGGAATGATGATGCACCTCTCGTACGCGCTGCAGTGGCACTCCGGTATCTGTAGGGTGCAAATGATACACCCGTCGTCGCGCGCCGCTAGCGGGGCTGATCGATATCAGTCAGCGTTCGCGTCAGTCGGACTAGCCGATTTAAAATCTACGCACTGGAGACAACGACGCCGATGGCGAGCGACGCGAGGAGCAGAGTGGGGAGGGAGAAGATTTTGAACATGGTTGTCTGGATTCTGGTGAGAGGAATCCTTCCATGTGTCCTTTATACACTCACCAAGAGCCAAGATATGAATCAGTCGTACAAGGATCTTACCCCCGCTTCCACCTTCCTAAACTGACGACGGTTTCAACCCAAAACACTAGATCCGGGTGCCGCTTGCCGGCGGCGAACGTACATACGACCGACTTTCCGCCAAGGCCAAAGGTCGTAGGGAGTTCAATTTGAGGTCTCGCGGCAGGTGTCTTACTGGGACACCGTGCGGACGGATCCTAGTGCGTTCCATTCTAAGCTAGTAGGTTTTTCTAGGCATGCCGGAGCGCGGTAGATGTTTATTTTATTTATTCGCATGTCTCATTATGTATACATTCTCCCTTCCGTTTCCAACGGTTGTGTGTTCCATCTTTCCGTCTCTAACGGTTCTCTATCGACAATGCAGCGCTGAAATGTGGTGGAAACACCTTGTGAGGAATCTTGCTGGAGTTGGGGCGGCGTTGAGTTTCACTGTAGGCCGGTGACGACTCGGAGTCGCTCCGAGTTGACGGAGCGTGAAGACCTGAGTAGGTGAGTAGGAAATGAATGGACGCAACGAACTCACAGGGGTCACCGATTCCTGTCTAATGCCACCGTCAGGAGGATATACAAGACGGAGTGCTCACACTCCGTTTGATGTGCGGCAGATTAAGCTGAGTACAACACATCGAGTGAAGCACAACACATTGGTCAAGCGTAACACCTTCATTTTCAGGTACGATTGCGTTACGGATAACTGGCGTAACTGATGCTTGGTGCCATTCCCTGCTTCTACCCCCACCATCCCATCGTGCTACTGTCGCCATGGGACACGTCGAACACTCAGTATCACATTCCGAGCGACACCAAAGACCGGCCCAGACATAATGCGGAACATGGGAAGAGGGAAGAAGGAAAGAGGGAAGAAGGGTTCACCGTCCACAAGTGTGCAGCATCTCGACATGGTACCCAGCACATACATGCGCCGACGTCGATATCCATGTACGCCCGGCGTCGGTGATGTGCGCGCCTGCATGTGTTTCGCGTTTATGTCAAGTTTATGTCGTAGGGGTCGAGGTGGGAGGGAGGAAGGGAGAGAAGAGGTCAAAGAATGCGGTTGATAGGACATGATAGGGCCGTATTGAGAGTGCGCAGGCGTCGTTTTCACTCCCTCGCCCACACGGAGTGCGCTGCGCGCGTGCCGCTGCCCTATACCTGCAGTTCCGCGCATGCAGGCGCGACTCAGCATAAGTGGTATGGCAATACAAAGCTCTGAAATGTATTTTGGCTTGTACATAACATCGAGTAGTTTCATAATTCGATCTTTTTTTTGTTTCCTCCGCTCCCGAGTCCGCCCAAAATTCACGACGCGGATCCAAGGAACATCGACTTGAGTTGGTGATTGTCGTCCGGCGAACCTGTTGGAGTTAGTGGTGGAATATGTAACAGGAAACATATCGCGATATATTTTAGGACGGGACGGGGGAAATAATCAGTTAAAACAAACTATACAACTCACCGATACCTTTCATGAATACCTCTTGCGGCTTATGTCCCAACGCAGCCGAGATGTGCGAAGGGAAGCCTTGATGGAGGGTTAGGTTAGTTCTAGAGGAGGATGGAGAGGATGGAGACGACTGATTGGTGGAATACCGGACGCAGGAAGATGGTGGGGCGTACAATGGGAGAGGCGACGGAGGAACAGCCTTTTGAGTGGATGTTGGACGGCCGATCGGCGAGGTTGAAAATAAACCAACGTAATTTGGCGCCTTGCGGCCGAGCTATCTTCGACCATTGGAGTCAGCTGGGGCTGGAAGAGTAGGAAATTGACATTCGAAATCGAAAACGCGGCGAATGGTGTATCTCCAGAACATGGAAAATATGGACAATGTCATTGGAAGGATCTGCGAGTAATTAATATACGACGAGTAATACCCAGCGAAGGGAGGGCCCCACGATGCTCAATATCCATTGGTCGGTAAGTTTAGGACGCGGATTTTGGAGAATGGGATTCATTTTCATAACCACGGCCGGCAACGCCTTTCTCAGCCATCACAGTTTAGCAGGTTATTCCCGATCCTCGAGTTGCATTAAACTGACTGCTTGCAAAACCATCCAAAACTGTGATTTAAATATAAATCTGATGCTATGAAAGGGACTCCAGACCATTAAGTCAGGTGGACGCAATGCCGTCAGCTACTACCATCCATAGAACTCCTTCCCCACTCCAATATTAACAACAACGCGTTAACCCAAATGGATGCAGTGGGGTCAGCATTTACGGTTCACAGTGCTCCTTCTACGTCACTGCAGTCTTCCCATGATTTTCCAGGTCATTCCACCCGGCTGCTAGCCCTATATTAGACCGAATGAGCGTCTCTCGTCCCAAGACGTCTCTCCCCTTATGTCTGTCTCAAAGACCTACTGCACAGCGTTCGGGATCCACCCTGTTCCTGCTAATACTACCACGGAGGACTTCCAAGCTAAATGCGAAGCTCTCGTGGAGTCGTTCCTCGCCCTACCAGTGGCGCAGCAGAACTTCCTCAAGTTCGACATTGTATATTCCGCTCCCTTGTTGGCCATCCCTGCAGCACTGACTTGGTGAACAGTTGTTCCAGAATCATCAGCCTGAGGTGAAAAGCTACACCACATCCCTCGGGTTTCCGGAACCACAGCCCTGCGTCTGCCTCAGATGCTATTACGAGGTCAATACCTTCGTCACGAATCATCAATTTCGCAGCGGGCCTTATTGACTCATTATTAGACTGATGCTAACTGGGCGGCGGTACGTCATTCCACGCATTCATGAGCGGGGATCCGTCCTCAATAAGACCTCGCAGTGTCTCCAAGATCCAGACTTCATAAATGCGATGGCGGCAGGCCGTTCATGGGGCTTCTACGATGGTGCCTGCATCTTCTCTGCAGACTCGGTCACCGTACTGGACTCTAAATTCTCACCCGACACCAACGTTGTGATTGGTATCTTCAAGATCCCTGTGCGGCAGGCCGCCAGTATATTCCGTCAAAAGCTAGATACGCTCATCGACGCTGTTCTCGATTTGAAGAAACCGACGGTGAATGTGACAATGGTATTTCTTGGTGCTATTACACGCAAGCCAGCAATATAAATCACCTGTCCAGTTAGCTCAGAACCTTCCGCCGTCCCAGCCGGCCACGGTTGCGGTATCTGAATGGAAGGTAGGGCAATGTGTACCTCTCCTACGCCGGTCTAACGTTTTTTTCTGTTGTCCAGACCTTTAATGAAATAGCCAAGGTATTGACCACTCTTCCTCTCGGCCCGATCCCGACTGAATATCATTGGCGTGTAGATAGCTAATGACATCGGGGCGCAGACCCTCATCGCAAAAGCAATGAAAGATTTTGGCTTCCAGCTCAACAGTGTTGTCTTCTCCGCAGATGTGAAGAACAAATTTACCCGCCCTACGGCGTGATGCTTCTGGATGTTCTGCAACGAGTTGTTGTGTGTACGATAATGTAGCAGATGTCTATGCTGATAGTGCAACCTTGACTCATATGATAGTGTTTTGCATTGCATGGACCCTGGAACTGAGCAACTCCGCGAGAGTCATCAGGAGGCCTCATCATGGCTTTCGAGCCGAGTGAATGAGAGACAAGATTCGAGAAAAACCAACGCATTAAGCCCTGGGCTCAGCGGAAGCACTTTCCGACGGCCTGATAATTGCCGAAACTCGATGAACATGTCTTGCTAGCCTCGCTTTTCTCCAGTTTTATGACGATCCCACTCGGTGGTGTTCCCAAAGAGCAGACAATTCAATACATGCACTGATCTTGAAAAAAGTATTAGGCATCACACTGTATCGAAATTCGAGACCAACCTTCACCGCATCTCCTCTATGGCCACCGCCGTAGAAGGACTCGCATCTTTGCCGGAGTGTTGTGACCTGACATACGTGGAATAGCCATCTTGGTGGAATCTTTCGCGTGTGAAGAGTCAGCACAAGGTTAGAGCCTAAAGCAGAGACGCGTTTGGGGCGGGGCATAACTTGGCCCAACCATTGCGGTTCTTTTTGGGTTGGCATTCGAAGCTTAGCTAAAAAGATTAATGCGACACCAGGCATACGAGAAGGGTAAGAAGACCTGTAGCGCTAGTGCTGGTAGGACCCCTGACATTCCCTTTGGACCCTAGGGCCTGCGCCGGATAAAAATTTGAGATTTTGGCCCGGAAGCCTAGGCCCCAGCCAGACAAAAATGAGGGGTTGGAACCGGGGTACCTAGGCCAGGTGTCCGGACAAAACTGTCAGCACAGGCCGGTCTTGAGGTCAATACACGGCTTTGTATGATGTGGGTCTAGGTTTGGAGATAGTACTCCGATGCGTAGCACAAGTGATTCTTTATGAATCCCGATTTTAATAGTATCCACGATTGCTAATCCTTGCGAGATTACAACCAATTGTCAAGTCCAATCTGTTTCCTTATATTCCATGTGTCCATTCCGTTTATCCAATATGTCCACGCGTTGTTTATAAAGATCTAAATCCAACACAGATAATATTCAAACAGGGAAAACAAACGAAACTTGGTATAGCTTCTGGGTGTCTCCGAATGAATGCCTACTCTACCGGTTAAGCGTGAAGTCTAGTAACTTCGCGTCCAACAGGTGGGGTGAGATTCACTGGTGTTCCTCCCATAACCATCCACTTAAATACTTTACAGGATTCTAAATATAAACGAGACAGATACAAACGTGCAGTAGGGTTCAGGGTATATCACTAGTGGTATGGCAGCTAGCCGATGAACTCCTGTCAGATATCAAGCAATTAGTAAAATTGAGAGAGATTTATAAGAATCATCAACGAGCCGAGCTTAACAATGAGTCAAGATCTACATCGCTTAGAACACTCGTGATGGGATATTGTTGATATGTCAACTTTTAGCCGACCTCCTTGTCAGCGCTTCGTTACCCTCCTTGGTAACCATCTGTCAAACTGGTTCCGCCTTGAACCACTGAAGTGATTTGTCTGAAAATCGCGATAGCTGTCGCTTCCCAGTACCCGAGTATGGTTTCTTAGTCAATTGGTAGATTGACCAAGTCCAGCCTTCTCTTGGCAGTTCTGAAGACGTCAAATGATGCCCAACAATGATCCCTCTGGTTCAGAAGGATAATCCTCGTAATACACCTTTGGTCAGGGATGTGCAGTAGCCCCAATCCGTTTCCAGGATGGTAAGGCACTTTCTGTGATTGCTCCATTAGCGACTTCCCACGTCAACCCTTTACCAGGATCGTTGTCCAGCGCCTTTCTAATGGTTCGAGACACATTATATCCCTTTTAGCTAACTGCTCAGGCCAGCAATAGCCCTTGTGAGATGACGTCATAATGTAATGAAGTACATTATAGTATGTTGCAACTCAAGCAGATTTGAATAAATGCCAGGGTGCCCCGATACCAGGTCTGTCAGCGCCTCATTGGTATTGAACCCGCTACCTTCACCGCTTACCATCCGCAGACCGACAGCCAGACCGAACACGTCAACCAGGAGCTCAAACAGTTTGTCCATATCTTCATGAGCTACAAACAGGACGACTGGGATGAGCTCCTGCCGGCAGCCGAGTTCACCTACAACAACCACATCCACTCCTCGATGCAGCAGGTGCTGTTTATGACGGACACTGGCCGCCTCCCCCGGATGGGTTTTGAGCCGAACGGTAGGCGCTCCGCCGACGAGTCCGTCAACAAATTCCGCGACCGGATTGCCGCCGGAGTGTCCGAAGCCAAAGCCGCCCTTGTCAAAGCCAAGGAAAAGTTCAAGCTGTACTACAATCGCTGACACGTGCCTGTTAAACAGGCAAGCACAGAGGTCTGGAGTCAATAGTAAGCACTCTGTTAGATTGCATGAGATGAAACTACTTGCCTGGAGTCAACAAGATCCAGGGCAATGCTACTCTACTTATACCTACAGGAACAAAGGAAGTAGCTAGAATGGAAACAAAAGGATAACTAGAACCAGATACAAAGGGAAGGCCAGATAAGGAACTACAAAGAGATGTCCATATCAAGAACAAGGGGACATCCATATCTGGAACAAGGGAACATCCATATCGGGAACAAGGGAGTATCCATATATGGAACAAGGGACCAGATGTAAAGGGATCAAAGAGGATCAATGATCGGATCACACAGGATCAGATCAGATCAAAGATGCGAGAATGTCACAGTCCATTCACACACTCCAACAGTGCCTGCGCCGGAGATCAAGATGGGCGAACAAGTCTGGGTGGATGCGTCCAACATCAAAACGACGTGTCCGTCGCCCAAGTTCTCGGACAAGCGGCTCAGACCCTTCAAGGTCGTGAAGGTTGTGGGAAACGGTGCATACAAGCTTGAGCTCCCACCGTGTTACTCTCAGCTCCACCCGGTCTTCCCGGTTGTGAAGCTCAAGCTTGCAAAGCCGGACCCATTCCCTGGACGCCCCCGGCACGATGAACCACCACCCGTCCTCCATACAGATGGAGATGAGAGGTGGGAGGTCGATGAGATCCTTGAAGCGCGAGTCCAATATGGCAGCCTCTGGTACATGGTGCGCTGGAAGGGTTACGGTCTGGAACACGATAAGTGGGTAAAACACCCTGACGTCTTTGCCAAGGACACCATTGACGCCTACTACTGCCGCTACCCCAACGCTCCCCGCCAGATAGCCTCGGCCACCTTCGACTCGCTGTCCTTCCAGAGGCGTGATAGGACCATCCGCATCATACGTCGGGACACCGTATTCCAAAGGGGGGTGATGTCAGGAGAACCCCCGCTCCGGACGCTCCGGCTTCCGCCTCTTCGGGCTTTCCGGCTTCCGGCTCTCCAGCTCTTCCAGCCTTTCCGCCCGTTCCGGATGTCTCTCCGGCTAATCATCCAGACAACTCCCCGTCCACCCACTCTCGCTGGCACTTGCTATGCGACCAGGCCTGGGATCACTGTAGATACCTCCGGACACGTGCTACTGGGCAGTTACCAATTCGCTCTCTTTATAAAATTAAGCCTGTCTGTCTGAAGCCTTTTCAAACTCCGCCAACAGCATCTTTCTGCCGAGCTTTCCCCTTTTGTCCATCTCTGGCTTTGGTCTCATGCCACGGCCACTGATTGGCTGTGCCTGCGCCGTGTCAAAGCTTCAAGTTGAAAAGAAACGAATGTGACACAGGCCCAGTAGCGGCGGAAAAGGCATGATTGAGGAATTGAGATCATGAACATCACAGTCGGACATGAAAGGAAGTGTGAAGCGACGTGGTATGGAACAGAAGATACTCGGTTTTTATATGAGAAATCCTATGCAGCTGCGGTTTGACAAACACAGGCCGCAGTGAGAATTTTGTGTTCAAATTGAGTCGTTTGGGAGAGCCGGTAATTCACGAGACCCGTCTCCACTGCTCAATGGTCCCAATTGGCGTTGCCTTTGACGGTTCACAGTTGTGCCGCAGCACGGAAAGAACCGAAATTAGGTGTAATGTTCATCATGGATTAAAAAGCGTGGAAGAATATTATGGACCAAAGGAGTTAAGAATGGCAGAAATCCAGAGGAAGAGCGAACGAGCAACGCTAAATGGGGCTTTAGCACAGGTTACGAGGGATTTCGTTAAAGAACAGTTAATCTTAAGTCAAGACAAGATACGCCTTCGCTTCGCTCTGGCAGATGAGAAAGAGGATTTTTATTTAAACCAAAATCTCGTGGTTACAAGTACTTTACGTAGTAGAGTGATCGTTCTTTTCATCAATCAGATCCAGTTTTTGAGTTGGCAAAACTTTATCAGTGTGTTTCAATGAGGTAATAAAATAGTGGCTGTGTTCATTAGATTTTTGAAGTCTTTTTAAGAGCTCGATCTAATGTATTTAGTGATTATATAATTCACCGAGATGGGGCCGGTTCAAATCTTCTCGGTCCATCATATCTTCAATTTTTTTCAATCCCCGATTCCACACATTAGTTGGCCTCGACTCTAGATTCGTCTTGATGTCCATACTCTCTATGATTACAGCATACAATAAATGGTTATAGTACCTTTAGCAATTATATTTTTTCTTTCGGTCAAGAGGGTTCTGTGGCTGTGATGACCCTCTCTACGCAAGACTTCGGAAATTCCCGGCCTTTGAGATTGCCGAGTCTGCTTTCTCTATCTTGGCCTCTTCCACAGACGGCAGTGGTTGCAGGACTTTGGGGTCTGGCCACTCCTACGGAAGCGTCGAGGTATTGCCCAAATCCAAGCGAACAGCTTTGACGAACCAGTGTGGAGGAGTACTTTCATGTGGGTGGTGTCTTGGTATTTCATCAACACGTTGTACTACCGCTCCCGTCATGGTCTGGTCTGTATCGGCAGCGCCTTGAACAACTTAAGTACAATAAGAAACGGTTGAAAACAAAGGCATGTCAAACCTACTGGAACGAAGGAAATCAAAGGCGTGATCAAAGTTGTCGTCCTTGATATCGGACAGGATAGCTGACGCCTGCGAGGTTATCTGTTTGTAGATGGCCAGACCACAAGAAATCTAGATGCCATCGATATTCTGCGATTGGATAGTCTCATCACACCCCGTGCACAATATGGGTTTGAACGGTTTGACGAGGTGGTAGTCTGCGCCAAGATGTTCGCTCAGACAGCGGGGTGACTGCCGAAGTGGGCAGAGTATTTCCGCGCATGGGATGCGAAGGAGATGGTCATTTCCTCCTATGTGCATTGGACAACAAGAGCAAAACAAATAAATTCGAAAGTAGCAGTCTCCAAAGCGTGGAGAGGTTGCGGGGGAAAGCAGATGGACAAAATGCCCCCAAACATCTCATATGCAGGCTCTCTGTCGGGCGTGATCTCACCTAAGCACATCCCACCTGCAGTTCTGGTTATGGCCGTGCCAACCGCCCAGCGAAGCGATCAACGATGGGAGGAGCTCGGTACTAGACAGCTGCATAACACCCGCCCGCAATCGGTCACGCTACAGGCCACCACGTCCTCGAGAATTGAGATGGTAGATCACCTATCGGATGCAATCACAGATTTCGCTATACCTCGCAGCAAGAGACCACGTCCCCACCGAAGAGAAAGTGTTGGAACACATAACACACCGGGACACCCAGTACCGAACGGCGTGGAACTTACGGCACTCCTCCCGCTCGTCAACAGCGCTATCAAAATTCACAATTCCTGTTTTGACGGTTGGCATCATAACAAGGGAGACATTAGCTTCTGTCCATGTAGAAGGATAAGAGAGCGAAAGGAGTAGGGAATGGTCGACAGGGTCGAAAGGAGGAACAAACAGGTCTAAACTACCTCCATCCACTGCGAAGCGCCATCGAAAATGCCGTAGTCTCTCTAATTTTCTATTACTAGTAATTTTCCAGGGCTGAATAAAATTTGCCACAGATACCGCACATTTGCAATCCACGCTGTGAATGTGGGAGGCGCCATGGTGGAGTGCCGTTTGGCAGTCACCTCGCACAGACGGTTCCCATCTTCATCTTTTTTGCTGCACCGCGACACGCACCCTTTTCCAACGCAATCTCAATATCATGACTTTGCAATCGCAATCGCAATCGCGCACCACCAGCGCAGGAAATTGCATGAGCACAAGAATGACAACGTTGGGAGAGCCCCAATTAAACGAGGTCTGAATTACTCACCACCATAAAGCAATGCAGACCAGATGTGCAATGGCAATGTCGACGAGGTCTTCAACGTGTTTGTGCACCTAAGGTTGAGGTGGAAGTCTCGCCTGCAAACAAGATTGATTGTTAGCATTGGCATTGCCACCAGACGTACAATGCCAAAACCCGGATCCGAAAAATGCCTAGATCCGAAAAAAAATATGTTTTGAGCGGGAGACAGGGTGCTTTGAAGCCCAATTTTTTTTGGCGGGACACTTGGAGAACCTATGAGTAATTTAGTGCACAAAAACACCACAATAATTCAACTGGGCCCCAGCAGAAAATCATACAGTACCGCAAAACAGCTAAATCTAAACAATGCCGGCCAAAAGTGATGTATCCTGACACAAGGGCCCATTGCACATCTACAATCTGAATTGAAAGTTATCAATGACGCATCGAGAGGCCAAATGATGGTTTGACGGCCTCCGAATCGCGCACCGGAGGCATAGTACGGGCATAGTCTGCCGAAATATTTTGGGTATGCGCCCAGGTGTACTGTTCAATCTATACGTTTGTCAGTTTCTTCTTGTTGAAGGTAGGCGAAAAAGATTCTTCCCTCGCCCTTCCTCCCTCATTTGCAGAACTTGATGGTTGAATTCCTAGTTGAACCAGAGCTTGTGTTAGATGGCCACTACTCACTGCCTTCACAGGGAGATCACATGTACAGCAAAGGGCTACTCTGACTGCACAAAAAGACGTAAGGCCAAATACATTACTGCACACTGATATTTCAATTGTCTGCATACCACCGAATCCGGGGCATATAGGATGTACAGTCCATGCGTAGACTATCAGATAACCGAAATAAAGAAACAGGGAGACGACACATTAGTCCTAATGAAATAGGATGAGGTTGACTTAAGTTCGGGCCGAAAAGACCAGCGGGCCCACTTAAGTGCCTTCCGCGCTTAACTTAAGTCCTGCACCACTTAAGTTCTGTTCAAACACCAAAAACAATGCCACCAAAGAGATTTGAACACAAGACGTTCAACATTTCCCCACAACAATATATATGAGGGAGTTAACCACTACACCATGAAGGATATATAGCCTCAGCAGCCAGATACGATTATATCAGCCTTCTATTGGCATCATATTATTGGCATCATATTAGTCTTCTATTGGTGTTATACCTTCTCCGCTTTCTTTATTTTGCCTCTGTGGCCAAACCACTATCCATAGATGATTCAAAGATTGATCTGTTTCAATAACTTAATATGTATATAAAACATGATGAAAGATGACTGGAAATGACAAATGAGTTAATACACACAGTACTTACTCCGCATGGTAGACAATAGAAGAATAATAGTCTAATGACAGTCTGATTGTTATTTTTGTATCTAGTCTTTCTGGTGAAGTGGTTAAACCCTTCTCCCTCTTTCCTGGCTGAGCAGTCCTGAATGTCTTATGTTCGAACCTTGCTGAGGACTTTGTTTTTGCAATCATGACTCAAGTTCTCTAGCACTTACTTAAGTTCTTTATCACTTACTTAAGTCCTATAAGTAACGACTTAAGATGTCTTACCGGTCATTTCACCTCGTAACTTAAGTTGAGCTAATGAAGTATTTGAGTCCTAAGGATAGTAGGTATGTGTATGTGTGAAAGCAACAAGTCAAGCGAGCTGAGGACACGATACGTAGATTAAACATCACAGGAAGAAGGATAGTCGCAAGGGGATAGATATATAGAACGAAAGAGGCAGCGTAATAACCGTGGTGCAAGGTGAAGGGTTTAAATGACTGTGTGCGCGAGCCACCACGCAAAGACGCGGAGGCAAGATCCCATGTATATATTGTATTGTCCGACCGAAAAAAACAGCAGCAACCCAGAACTTAGAGGCACGCTCACCGTGCCGGCGTCCCTGTGCTCACCATGACGGCCGTGGAATGATTTTCTCGGCATCTGTGTGCCCCTCTTGCATGCGCTGAAGACACCACCGAAGGGATCTTTCGCGGTGCCGAGGGCCGCGCAGATGCCGACGCAACCACGCAGGTCGGCGGGCATGCAACCGTTCTGGAACCCGAGCTGGTAAGACCAGAGGGGCGAGCTCACGATGCCGTCTAGTGCGGGGCCGATTGGCACATCATCGCCCATTTCAGCAATATGCTGAGCTATATGTTCCAGCGAAGAGACGCACCTTCCACGTCCAGAAGAAACTAATTTTACATCGCGTTCATCGACGCGAGCGTAAGCTGCTTCATGCCAGCTGGGGTGGTGTCGTTCCATATGCTCGCGTCCTGCGACAGCGAGCAATCTCCACTTAAAAAATATCGTCAGCGTGCATCAGGATTCAGCGAAAAGACTCCCCATAATGCTGCGTTCGGTTCACGCCGTCAAATAAAGTCCATAATGGCAATATGTTGTTGAACTCACAGGCGACCGTCGCCCCGAGCGCGCTCCGGCTGCATTCAATGAAAAAAAAAACAAATCAGCGCCAGTCCCATCCAAAAAAGGCAATGGCATTGCCACATTCGGCCTTCGTACTCCCCTCCACTTCAAAGGGATGATGTGGTCCGAGTTGTAGAAAAACCTGCCCACGATGCGGTCCCCTTGTACGGTAGGCGGGATGGTTGAGGTTCGATTTTGATGTTTTGACATTTTGATGTTGGTGTTACAGTATTCGCCGAAAGTCTATGCACAATCGGCAGACTGCTTACGCTGTGGAGATTCTTCCTACCAGCCTGCAATAACTTTGTGGAGGCTCACAAAAAGCATGGATACGTCACTTACTGAGTGACATCCATTTCTCAAAACGTGAGAGTGATTTTAGCCGAATGCCGGGACGGCCCGAGATGTAAAATTTAGAAAATGTTGCTTGAGAGTATGAACTTTGACGTATTTCAGCCTCTGTACACAGGAAACATCACACAGTAAAGGCTCTGGGGTTTCAGCGATTTTTTTGTTTTGTTTGCCTTTAGCAGCAGAGATGAAATCAGATGCATTATTCAGTGCCGATGTGATTGAAGGTGTTTAAACTTTGGTAGTGTGCTATCTCTGCTTGAGAATTACACCATTGTTCTGTGACGATACCCATCCAGCATTGGAATCACTTGGCGGTGGGCAGGTGTGCGGCACCTGATAATACCACAAATCACCTCTAACTAGAGGGTACCATGCCCCCCCAATGGTACCCACTAGTTATAGGCAAACTGCCTGTGCCACGGAAATGCCATGGCAGGGATGCCATGGCGGCCACCCGTTGGGTGGCCAGGGAGAAAAATGGGATTTTGGCCACCTGTGCCACTGATTTTGAAGGGTTTTGGCAGGGGGTCAGTAAAGCGTGATTTTGTGACAAAATAGTGCCATAGCTGCCACCAAACCTTTAGACCCGGATCAGTACCAAAAATGTGACCCAATTAGTGCCATGTATGCCACGGGTCAATTTTAGCAGGGTCAGTAAATTTTGTGACCGGGTTAAATAGCCACCCATGCCACGGGTCAATTTTAGCAGGATCAGTAAATTTGTGACCGGGTTAAATAGCCACCCATGCCACGGGTCAATTTTAGCAGGATCAGTAAATTTGTGACTGGGTTAAATAGCCACCCATGCCACGGGTCAATTTTAGCAGGATCAGTAAATTTTGTGACCGGGTTAAATAGCCACGTATGCCACGGGTCAATTTTAGCAGGATCAGTAAATTTGTGACCAGGTTGATTAGCCACGCATGCCACGGGTTGATTTTAGCAGGGTCAGTAAATTTGTGACCGGGTTGATTAGCCACGTGTGCCACGAGTCAATTTTTGACAGAATCAGGGAATTGGGGGCCGGGCTGAATAGCCATCGGTGCCACCGTTGACATGAAAAGGGATTTGGTAATTTTGAAAGGGACATAGTAAAGACTCTGCCTGTCTGCCATCTCTGCCAGCTATCTACCTATCCCCCCTGTTTGTCCAAGGCTAGCAACGCAACTCCCTCCATCACCTCTCCGAGTTCCTCTCCCCGGGCATCCTCACCCTCATCGTCGTCACTGGAACCATCTCCATCAAAGCCAACCATTTTCAGAACCCTCATTGTCACTTGCAAGGTCCATATCAACATCCATGGCACCTGACACGGATGCTGTCAAGGCAGGATGCGACTGCCGGGAGACGGTTGGTATCACATCAGTCTCGGGGGAAGGTGAGGCAGAGGTGGGGTCAGCCCGCTCCCCAGGCGTCAAGTCGGCAGTAAAGCGATTTCCAAGTTTCTGGCGGATAGCATAGAAGCACTTTGTATGAATCTCGTCATATCGTCCACGTTGCCGGCGGTATTTTCCAATGAAAAATGCGAGTGTAGGGTCATCTGGCAGAATATCGGCCTCCTTTGCCAGCAAAAACTCCCTCTCATCCTTCATATAGGTCACAACACGTCGGATTTCGATGTTGAGTCGCTGAATCTCTTCCTTTGCTCGCTTGAGTTTGTGGTAGCTGTCCAGAAGCTGGCGAGCAGCTGGGTCTGCCCATGCCCTGATTGTGGCGTTGCCAGTGGGGTCCCGAAGAATGTCAAAGTCCGCAAGAAATGCGTAGTCAATGACTTCCTCCCACGACAAGTGTTGCCTTGGAGGGTCCAAGGCCAATGCAGCTGAATTGTAGCGCTGGAGGGCACTCCGGATTGCTTTGGATCGAACCTGGAGGGCCTTAGCAATGTGTTTTCGCACTTTGTATCCTGAAAGGTCTATCAGCACTGTCCCTCAACAGATTGGACCACATACCTAGCCCTGATTGGTTTACCTTTGTCAGTTCTAGAAGTCTTTTCACCACCAATGCCTCTAGAGAGTCTACCGCCCGCCTATACCGGCGGTTGACTACCAGCTCAGCCGCGTCGGTCCACTCTTTATCCTCTGATGTCCATCGTACCTTGATAGACAGGCGACGCTCAGTGGCCTGAACTGCCTCGACCACCTTGTTGTAATTCTCACGTGCATGCCTCCTGGTGTTACCATTTGCTGTTGAGCCTTCTCCAAAGGCTTCATCGAACTTCTCCCTGATGAACACAATGGCAGTTAGAGCTACTGAGTCTTATTGAATCCATTAAGACTCACTTTCAATCAGCTAGATTAACCAGCAGCTGGTAGTACTCCATCTGGTCCGTTTCCTCCTGTGGCTCCTTCAGCAGTGTGTTGAGGTAGGCCTTCTCTTCCTGGATCCTACTCTTGAGCATGTCCTCTGTCACTCCGGCCTGTTCCATGGCATATTTCAGTGACTCTTCAGTGTCCAAGATTTCAATAGCCTGTTTGTAGTTGTTGACCAAGAATGTGCCTATAAAATGATGAGGGCTGAATATGAAGGACATCCATCACTCACTGAGATTGGCATATGTCTCGAAAGTGTCAAGATGGGCAAAGTAGGTCCGTATAGCATGCCTTCGATGGAAAACACTTGCATATCGGACTGATCGGGACAGGCCATTCGAGCGGGAAAACAGCTGTTCTGCACCCTCTAGGTCCTCAAGTCCCAACCCCAGAACATAGGTGGCCAGGTAGTCTAGCTGACACTTTCTGTTGTGGGCATGACCATGGAAGGCCCCTACCAACATCTTGAGGTTCAGCCGGGCAGCTTTTGGACCGAGTGGTGAGTGCCGGATAGTGGTACTGTGACCACAGCCAATGTCATATCCAATGCCAAGGTCCACCCCAAAAGCGTCCAAGAGGGCATTGACAATGGCAAGAGGGTATTTGGCCCTAAAAGAAGTCAGTTAGTTGCCACCGATGCCATCTATGCCACAGGGACTTACAACTCCCCGCTTCGTACCATGTCTGCCACCAAAAGAACAAACCCATGCCGACAAAGTGCAACAAATATCCCAGTCTCGTCAAAGATGCCCCACATTTTGGCGGTGAGCTCCTCGGTGAGATTCTTCCACCTCTCCTCACAGCCTGAAGAATTCTCCGGCTCATCACTGATCTACAATATCGAAATCAGCCCTATGCCGTTTGTACCACGAATCCTATTGCCATAAATGCCACATACTGGGATTCCGACCTTCCTCAGCAAGTCGTTCCTTTGTCCACCGATCCACCCTCTCACAGAACATCAGGTAGTCACCACCCGCATCTGCAGCTCTGGGATCTGCACGCTCAGAGTCTCCTCGATGAGCTACACCATCCTCATCGAACCCTTTATCTTTCCTGAGGATGCACTTGAGCGAGTCATTACCGTCCATGAGCAGCAGCATGGCGAAGATAAGCTTGTCCTCCCCCTTTAGCTTGTAGGTGCAGGCCGGGCATCCATTTTTGAGGCGCCAGTCAGGTGCATCGCGGCCGAGTGCCATCTTCACACGCTTCTCGGCATTATCCAAGATCTCCAAGTACAAGTCAAAGCAGATGGTGAATCGTTGAGCACTGTAGGGCTTAAATGCCGTGCCATGAAGATCTGCCAGTGTTTTGATCCAGGCTTGAACCCCAAGAGCTGGGCACCGTAGGCGTGCGAGATGGAACATCTCTAGGACACGGATTGACACAGCCTGCTTGGGCTTCCATGGTGAGCAGGGGATCAAGCCCTGCCCAACAAGGCAGGAGGCGATATATGTGTCTGTGCTGAGGATAGGTGCATCCACAGTATAGGTATCTGGCTATACCATTAGAACTATTCCACTTGAAACACAACACCGTACCAAAAACATCGACAACCATCACCCTGAACTCGTTCTCCACCATATCGTCTGAAGGGGACACAGGTCCCCGTGCCATGCCATGCTCTCCTTGAGCAGCAGAAAATGCCATATACGCATCCACCATTTCCTTCATCTGAGCACGGAAGCCAAGGACTCGGCGCTGAACCACATCCGACCGGTAACACGTGTCCTGACGTTTCCTAAACATGCCTTGTTTAATGCATTTTAAAGCATAGACAAAGCGAGCCCACCGTCTGGCTTTGCCATGCAGGTCGTCAGATAATGCCTGCGCCATATCCTGCATCTCCCCACCCCCATGGCTGATATCGATGGGGACAGCACCGTCAATCATGTCCCCTATGTGAAATCTCCATCATCATCCTACCATTGATCTACCTCGTTATCAGGGATATCATGAATGTTGTTCATGGTCTTCCGGGTGCTGGCTGACCAGGTTAGCAGCTCAGGTTAGTGATACTGGTGTGGCTTTTCAAATAAAGAGCTCAACTTGTTCCTGCTCTTCTATCTCCATTTGCGTCCTTTGCTGAATTTCTGTCCGTGCTTGGGTTGTCAGGACCTGTAACTTGAGACTGGTCCGCCCATTCGCATCTCTGACTTTTACCGGTACTTTCACCCGTTTATTCATTAGTGCAGCACGGTGCTTTTGCTTTGAATTTGTCGACTTGGCCATGGTGTTCAAGACAGGGAGGCCACATTGAGGCCACGAGGTTGCAGACAAGCAGGTCATGAGCCCCAAAGTCATGAGGTTTCAGACAGGCAGGTCATGAGCCTCCAATGACGTGTTGAACGGAACTGCCTCATGACAACAGATCCATGGCACTGGTGGCAGCCAAACCAAGGTGCCATGGCCGCCACAAAAATTGTCTGTGCACCTTTTTGCCACGGATGCCATCAGCCCATGGATGCCATCTCTGCCACTTGGTCACTTGTACAATAAAATAATTCGAACTACACAGTAAAGAGGTAGATATATTATGTATCCCACCAGTATTCATCGTCTGAGTCGTCATTTTCATATGGCGACCCAGTCAATGGCACAGTGTGATCATAGCTTACATTTCCACCGGCCATCTCTGAAGGATCCACCGCCAAAGCAGCAAGCGCCTCACTCAGCTGCTCCACAACGCGTCTATGGACGGCTACGGGTCTGGTGCTAGAGCTACCAGATGCAGCCTCCCCCTCTACAAAAGACCGGCTCACGAGGGCAATTGCATCCTCAGGGGAGCGGCCAGCTGCGACATGCGCAGCGACCCGAGGGTCCTCCGCGGTATAGAGCGTCGCTGGCCCCCTAGTTGCTGCGGCCTGGAAATCGGCCAGTGCAGCATCCAATGAGCTGTGGATGGCCCCACTACCACGGACTGCGTAGGTTGGCGAAGGCGGGACGCTGGACGGTGCAGCTCTGGGCGGTCTTGTTGGGGTGGTAGGAGGGGTGGGGGTGCGAGGGGGCAGGGCGTCATGCTCATGCTCGCCGGCATCACAGCAAGCATGCCAGGCGGGGAGGCAGTCATCCCAGGCCGTGAATTTGACGGCGCCGCCACGAGCCTTGCCTTCCGACGCACGCTGGGCGCTAGTCCTGAGAAGCAGATGGATGTTCAAAAAAAAAAAAAGGGAGAAAAAAATGACACACCAAGACGGATACACGCCGCGCTTCGATCCAGCAGCAGGGCTGGTGACGAGATAGAAGACTTTTGCGGTGGCCTTGGTGGTGTTGGGGTCTGCATGAAAGGGCGGAGAGCAACGGCGAGGCTTGGGGGATGACATTAATGCAGGTGGCAAGAAGCGCAGGAAGGGCCGTTGGGGAGATGGGAAGAAGAAGAAGCAATAGCGGCCAACTTTTGGTCACGGGATTGGAAAGGCGGTGCTCGGCTAAGTTCTTTGGGGCGTTTTTGTGGGGTGCCACCAGTGCCACTTAACTCTTGAACACTGAATGCCACTATTGCCACAAACACAACAAACAAAATCACTACCCTCGGAAGCTGTACGAGCATCCTCATGCTGGTAACGACTACCCCTGCTTGACGCAGGGCTCCACATGGCGTCAGCAACCTTCATCTGAATTTCATCCTGATGTTTTGCCTGTAAGATCGCCCATTCCAGCTCATAATCCCTCGCCTGCTCTCTCCTCTGCTCCCTCTCACAAGCCTTGTTGCGAGCCTTGTCACGACCTAGCTTCTTGGTGGTGTTCTCGAGCCTTTTTTCCCTTTTTTTGTAAGCCAGGAACCTCCTGTTTCTGTAGCGCATGTGTTAGTTCGTATCAATAAATGGTCACGCCATATTACATTTGCTGGTACGCATCATTCCCGGCCTTTTTATGTTCTTGGTACTCTTGGGCACGAACTGGGTCATCCTTGATCCTCTGGCGATATCTAGGGTTTATATGAGCAGTGTAACAGGGAAACAAGACGGCCAGATACTCTTTCATCTTGATACAAGATTTCTCCGCCAGTTCTTCCTTTTTCCTGCAAAAATTTGGTCAGGCATTGAAGACTAAGGCACACCGAACTCACTTTTCACGATATCTTGCACAAGCAAGATGTCTAGCAGCAGAGGTACGTGATGGCACAGGTGGCATTTTTGGGATATTCGGGCTAAAAAGACCAATAAGACGCCCAGACATGTGCAGGGGACCAAGGAAGGACCAACATGTGAGAATCTTTCATATTTGTGAAAGTTGGAAAAAAGTGTGTCGTGGTAAGAGAAGAGAAGTGGGGTACCTATATGCAGATATGGCACATTTTGGATCGTTTCATGTACAAACACAAATCTCGATGTAGAAATTAGAAGTAATGCAACAAATATTCCTGGACCCACATATGTGTTAAAACTTCAAATTGGCTTCCTCAGATTTTTAAATTATGGCTTGAGGAAGACCCGTTATCGAGTTGTTGTGTGTCTAGAGTTGGCGATCACAGCGTCTAGGGTTGGCGATCACGACTTTTTATGGCAAGTCCGGTGGTGGCATGGGTGGAAAGATCGAGTTCATCACATTTTTTGGTGGCACTCATGGCATTCATCACAAAATTTGTGACCCCAGTGTGGCCAAGATACATGGCATTGGTGGCAAAATAACTAAACGTCCAAGAAATTGCGCAGGAAACAAGTAATTCTACACCCAGCCAGCCTTCAGCTCATCCAACGTAGAAAACAAAGCAGCCCCCACCGCAGCCCTCTCCAACCCGAGTTTACGCTCCTCCTCAATCTCCTCTGCCGTCAGCGTAGCAATATAGTCCTTCTCAGATCGAAATCCACGCTCGACCCATCGGAAGAGCGCTCCTGCGGTGTATTACCGTGTCTCGTGCTCGGCGATCCGGGTGTTTGAGTGGAAGATGGCCGCACTCGGGATGAGGATCGTGCATCCCGGTGGGAACTCCAGGATGAGCTTGCAGTCCCAAAGAATGAGATGCCCGCCCTTCGTATAGTCAAACGTGCCGAGAGTGGTAATTGCACACCACCCGTATGCGAGGTTGGTGAAGTCGCGGTGCCCGAAGGCGCAGGTACGAGGGCCGAGGTTGAAGGTACACGCCGACCAGATGCTGTTGACGAAGGGCCGCTGGAGCTTGGGGTTCTTGAGATAGAAGGAACCCATGTAGTCGATATAGAACTGGAAGAGGTGCAGCGCCCAGATGGAGAAAAGGCCTGAAGGGATGAGCATGGGCTTAAAGAGGAGGAGAAGGAACGCACCTGAGCCAAATTCGGCAAGGTCAATGAAGGCAGTATTGCTAACCAGGGCGAGAATGACGGTGGTGTTGATAATCCCGTTGACGAAGTCACCAAGCTCATTGCGACCAGTCCCGTGGGTGGCTCCCGTGGTGAGCGAGGCCCAGTTGCCGCGCCGATGGTAAAGACGAGACTCAGACAGTGAAGCCTGAGCCCGTGCAATTTCCATGGCCTCCACCGCTGGGTCATGGACGTCTCGCATGAAGTTGGGGGTGTCTGGAATGCCTCCGTACACAGCGCAGACGCGCTTTTCAGAGTCGACAATGGGGCGCGGATTCCTGAAGAGCGGTGAGTCCTAGAAGAAAAAGAGATGAAAAAAGAACGAAGGGCGCACCCAGCATCCTTGGGTGCTTTGACCAACGTGAACCCCGGCTTCGTTGCGTCCGGTCCAAAGAACGTCTCCAACGAGTGAACAATTCCAACTGGGTCGCGCTCCCCAGTGGTGGCGTCAGGCGGAATGCCGTGGTCCTGCAGCCCGATCCAGCCTGTCGATGCAATGCGTACTTTCCGGACCTTGAATCTGGCAGCAATAGACCCGGCTGCTGCAGCGACTTTCGTCCGATGTTGGTGTGCAGAGGGGCGAGGGTCCTGGAAGGGGTCGCCCCTGGAGAGGGAGCGTCGAGCTCCGTTGTTGGCCGAAGATGGTGGAATGCGGGAGAGAGGAGTGATCGGGGCAGTGCCACTGTCCAGCTCAGATAAATCTTCACAGCCAATGGCTGCTGCAGCCATGGTGGCAGCCGTGGATGTCGAGAAGCCGGTGGCATGGATGGCAGAGCCTTGTGAAGCTGAAGGACGTCAGAGCCGTTTGGTGGCATTGGTGGCATGAAGCCAAAAACCACAAAAACCTTTCATTTTTGGCGACACCGGGATTTTGACGCACAGTGGCGGGGTTGGGGAAGGTG
Organism: Mycena olivaceomarginata; assembly: GCA_029378375.1. Lineage (NCBI taxonomy): Eukaryota > Fungi > Basidiomycota > Agaricomycetes > Agaricales > Mycenaceae > Mycena > Mycena olivaceomarginata. Next base: position 49,708 of record JARKIC010000459.1, on the reverse strand, counting down.
AAGGGAGAGTCAAAGGCTGACGTGGCAGCTAAATAGCACCACACCGAATTTTTACGTCTAAATTACTCTTTGTGCCACGGGTGCCATCTGCTGCTTTGTGCGGGCACCCTGCCATCAGTGCCACCGATCAGAGCAAGCACGTGACCGCGATGCGGCGATCAAAGTCTTCTCCATCCACGACTCCAAGTCCCACTGCCGCCAAAGCTCAAAATACTGTTGGATTTGGAACGGTAAGTCTTGTTTGGAGCTGGGAGCAGTTATTCTGACCAGTATTTATTTTCAGATGTCCCCCAAATATCCAATAACTGGAAGGCCAGGATTGCCAATGAACAGCCCCTTGCGCAGAAGTACGCGGTCCACTGCACCTGCCCCTGCCAAACCGAAGAGGGGGGCCAAGGCCAAAGCTGCCGCACCTGCTGCCCCATCTCCACCCCCGCCAGTGGCAACGCTGCCAGGTTCATCTAAGACCAGGGCGTCAAAGTGCAGAGCGACCGCCAAAAAGCCACCCACCCCTGAGTCCGAGTCTGAGTCTGAGTCTGAGGAGCTCCCCCTCGATGAGCTCATGTCCTTACCCGCAGGGGAGGAGGTTGATCTCGGCGGCACCCTTCCTTCTGGCACCACCAACAAGGGTGCTGCGCTGGACGAGGACGATGCCGGCGATGGAAATGACACGCCCGAAGACCGCGCCCAATCCGTGTCTCAATCCCCGCCCCACGAGAACGAGCACACTGCATCCCCGCGTCCCGAGAGCGAGCGTGCCACATCTCCGCACTCTGAGAACGAGCGCACCGTGTCCCCGCGTTCCAAGAACGAGCACACCGTGTCCCCGCGTTCCGAGTCTCCGCGCTCTGAGAACGAGCGCACCGTGTCCCCGCGTTCCAAGAACGAGCACACCGTGTCCCCGCGTTCCGAGGACGAGCGCACTGTGTCCCCATGTCTCGAGACCGAGCGCTCCCCGCCCCCACGTCCCAAGTCCCCGTCCACCGCTGCCACCAAATCAGTATCCACCTCTGCCACCAAAGAACGGGGCAAGTCCCCACCCCCAGCACCACCGACAAGGGCTTGGCGTCTGGCGATGGTGTGGATGTGGGTGCGGATGAGGAGCCGGACCGCCAAGATAACGATGACGACAGTGGCAGCAACAAGGACAGCAACGAGGACAGCAACGAGAACGACGACAAGGACAGCAACAAGGACGAGGACGAGGACGAGGACGAGGACGACAACAACAGCAACGACAGCAGCGGGGAACATAACCCCGGAGGCCAGAGTTACCGCGACAGACATCCCGGGGCACCCGTGCAGCCACCCAGGCGCCCGAGGGCTGAGAAGAGGAAGTCCATGGCAGAGAAGAATATGGCGGTGCTCAAGGGGAAAGAGTTGAAGGCCACGCGCAAGATCCTCGATGAGAAGGTCGGGGAATTCGAAGACCTGCTTGAGGCTCGTGCGGCGGAGCTGTCGGAGCAGCTCAACATTCCACTTCGCGAGGTGAAGCAGCGGCTTGGGCACGTCACCAGGTACACAGATGGGCGTGACTACAACGAGTTCTCGGCGAAGGTCTGGAAGGGCACTCGCCCCTCCAACAGCTCTGCTGCCAAGGATGCGGGTGCGGTCGCCTCCAATATTTCGAAGGAGGTAAGTTTTGGGTTTTCTTGTGGCACCAGTGGCACTGTGGCATCCATGGCAGCCATGGCTGACCTGTATTTCAGATGGATCTTCTTCAGCACCGCACGGGGGCACGGGCATTTGGTGTCCTGGCCGGTGGGCATGCGAACGACACCATTTCCCCGACGCTTCTCGGCGACCCCGCCAATTTCAAGTTCCTTCAGGAGGTCTACAAGATCGACCCGGTGGTTTTTTGGTGAAGTACGACAGCTGGACAAACCTGGGCGCCCAGGGCATCACCGCCGCGGCCGCTACTTCCAGCGACACCATGCCTGCCGATCTCACTGTGCACAGGTCGGAGGTGGCAAAGATGATCGAGAGCGACCTTCGTGCGTTTCTGATTGCCTCTTGATTTTACTAATTTCCTGTTTAGGCAATAAAACCAACAACCCCAACGTCAAAATGAACTACAAGGATTACGAGCGGGTCATCCAAGGTGGCCTTGGGTGGACGTTGGTCGGCTGGCCAGAGGGCGCTACTTTTGTGGTGCCCTCCAACTTCAAGGCTGGAGGCGCCGGCCACATTGTCGCGCTTTGGCAGCGCCTCAAGTCTGGCGCATGCCGTTTCGAACCAGCAGACCCTGCACTGCGGGCCGAGATTCTAGCGAGACCCTCGGGGAAGCGATCGAGGAAGGCGAAGGGGTCGACAGCGAAGCCGAAGTCGGCCGAGGAGGAGCCAGATGCAGCGGAGACGGATGCCGACACCGATCCCGAGCCTGCTGCGGGGAAGAAGTGGAAGCGGCAGGAGGACAAGGGCAAATTGCAGGAGGGCGGTTCGGGGAAGAAGTCGACGGGTGGGAAGAAGGCGAAGCAAGCCGAGGGGAAGGGGAAGGACAAGGACAAGACGAAGGAGAAGAAGCAGAAGGGGAAGGAAGACAGCGGTGGGAAGAAACGGAAGCGGGGCGCCGACGGCGAACAAGAGGAGCCGCCGAAGAAGAAGCACAAGCCCTTCGCCCACTCAACCGGCCACAGGAGTGCCGAGTTTGTGGCCACTGATGACGACGAGCCCGAGGGAAGCACCGCCGGTGGCAATGCAGTCGCTGGTGGCAGCAGTGGCACCGGTGGTAGCAGTGGGGTCGCTGGTGGTGGCAGTGGTGGCAATGCGGTCGCTGGTGGCAGCACTGGCCCCGGCACCTCTAGCTGGGATCGCATGCAGGAAAAGAGGGTGAAGGACCTCAAGGCTGCTGCCGAGGCAAAGCAGAGGATGGAGGCGGACATCGCAGCTGACATTGCGTCAGGTAAGATGAAGCCCAAGACGAAGAGGAAGCGCCAGCCGAAGTCCGCCAAGGAGATTGACGAGGACGACTACGACGACGAAGATAGTTCGAAGTCGCCAATCTCCGCTCCACCTTCTCGTTCTCCTTGCTGCCTTCTCCTTCCGGCCACCCGCGTTTTTTTTCCAACCCACGTACTACTACAACGCCTGCTTGGGCCTGTTGTTTTTATTTTGTTTTACATACATGCACACAAGAAATAAATGCTGTTTTCGTTCCCTCTGCGTGGTGGTGGTAAGTAATCTGTGGCACTGGTGGCAATGTCAGTTGAAAATTACAAGTCTTTTGGAAGTGATTGGTGGCACTGGTGGCAATGTCTCCGAAAATGATGAGGTTGCTTTTCAAGGCTTTTCAAGTGATTGGTGACGCCAATAGCTGAATCAGCGGACCACAGGTTGTCTGATAACCTACCTGCGACACAAATGGCTACTCACCTACCTACTGATGCTGTCAAAAATCGACCCGTGGCACCTGTGGCTAATCAACCTAACAAAATTTCCAGATCCTGTTAAAATCGACCCATGGCACGCGTGGCTAATCAATCCCATCACAAATTTACTGATCCTGCTAAAATCGACCCGTGGCATGCATGGCTAATTAACCCGGTCACAAAATTTACTGATCCTGGCAAAAATCAACCTGTGGCACGGGTGGCTAATCAACCTGGTCACAAATTTACTGATCCTGCTAAAATTGACCCGTGGCACGGGTGGCCAGTTAACCCAGTCACAAAATTTACTGATCCTGCTAAAATTGACCCGTGGCACGGGTGGCTATTTAACCCAGTCACAAATTTACTGATCCTGCTAAAATTGACCCGTGGCACGGGTGGCTATTTAACCCGGTCACAAAATTTACTGACCCTGCTAAAATTGACCCGTGGCACGGGTGGCTATTTAACCCGGTCACAAAATTTACTGACCCTGCTAAAATTGACCTGTGGCATACATGGCACTAATTGGGTCACATTTTTGGTACTGATCCGGGTCTAAAGGTTTGGTGGCAGCTATGGCACTATTTTGTCACAAAATCACGCTTTACTGACCCCCTGCCAAAACCCTTCAAAATCAGTGGCACAGGTGGCCAAAATCCCATTTTTCTCCCTGGCCACCCGTTGGGTGGCCGCCATGGCACCCCTGCCATAGCATTTCCGTGGCACAGGCAGTTTGCCTATAACTAGTGGGTACCATTGGGGGGGCATGGTACCCTCTAGTTAGAGGCGATTTGTGGTATTATCAGGTGGTGTGCGGGGGGAGCAGGAGTGCTGCAGGGCAGCAAGTATCGTGCAGTATCATGTATTTTGTACAGCGCAATACCGATGCCTAGCCGATACCCGGCGATGCCATCCGATACCGTGTTTTCACTGGGGATGAACGTTCATGATGACAGAATCCCAGGCACATGTAGTTAACCAATGTTCAGGTATATCCCATTACGAAACTTGCCCACAACATCGAACGCGTGCAGTCTGCATAATGTTCCTGTTCTGGTTCAGCAATCAGGACCGTGACGTGATTTCAACATTGATTATGTACCTAGCGAGCGGCTTGCGAGGATCAAGAATAAGGAGAAAGAACCAAAGCGAAAGCTCGCCCCGGTCCCTGTTTGAGGCCCCGGACCCAGGATGGCAAGGAATTCGCATATGCCTTAAAGGCAAGAAACAGGAGACTGTGCGCCTCGAGCCTGTGCGTTAAAGCAGTAGAATCATCTAAATTCAGGTCAGCCATCAGAAAGATTACTGGCGATATATTGTACTTGATTACCTTAGCTAAATGACTTGAGGAGGTCTGTCGAAATGAAAAAACAGAAATCTTATCGTGGGGCTTGGACGGGCAGTCTCAAGATCTTGCATTGTCTTGGAAGATCTTGCACCGAGTTCAATCTTGGAAAGTCGTCCAGCCAGTCGGTCGTGTAAGTAGAGTGACCAGCCTTGATGCTCATTTGCGCTCGCAGAGGGCGTGATCGGAGGAACAGCGAAGGGAGCCTTGAGCGACAATCTGTGCGATGTTCTTAAATTTCTGTCTTAATCCACGGTTTGGTTCTGTGGAGGGCCAAACCGAACAGCTATCAAGGGATGCTGATGGATCGCGGCTGCTAAAGAAGGAGCCGTTGAGTCTTGCCTTGATTTTCGCGTCTTGAATGTGCTTGATGCCGGAGGGCTTTGCGGCGGGCTAGATTCTTTCGAGAACAGGCGATGAGCGCCATGAGAGAAAGAGGCATGTTGATCTGAACTTGCTGCGTTGCGTAGGGCTTGATCGGATAACCGTTGAGCACGGAGAGGAACTGGTGGCATCAGACAGATCGCATTCAGGCGTATCAGAGCTGTAGAGGAAAGAGGGCACGGGTTGCGATGGACAGAGTAAGGGCGGCATGCGAACGGGGGAGATGGTGGTGGGGTGTGAGAAGGAAAGAAGCGGAGGAGAGCTAGTCTCTCGGAGACAGACGCTTCAATACCAACTGATCTCGTACCTCGATGTATTGAAAGCCTCCCTTTTGAGCGGATGTTGAACGGCCGATGGGCGAGGTCCAAAATAAGCTGAAGCCGAAAAGCCTTGACATGTCGGGTGGACTCGGAAAAGAAGAGCTTCCAATCGTGGAGCGGCTGAGAAAAAGTAGGATGAATTGGGAACAGACAAACAGGGACAATGTGATTCGAGGGATCTGCTTAAGATACGAGTAAATTAATAATGCTTAAGATACTAGTAATGCTTGAGACACGAGTAATGCTTGAGATACGAGTAATGCTTGAGATACGAGTAATACGAGTAATGCTTAAGATGCGAGTAAGGATGCAGTGGCGTCAGCACTTACGGTTCACAGCACTCCTTCTACGTCACTGTAGTCTTCCCATGATTTTCCAGGTCATTCCACCCGGCTGCTAGCCTCATATTAGACCGAATGAGCGCCTCTGGCCCCAAGACGTCTCTCCCCTTATGTCTGTCTCAAAGACCTACTGCACAGCGTTCGGGATCCACCCTGTTCCTGCTAATACTACCACGGAGGACTTCCAAGCTAAATGCGAGGCTCTCGTGGAGTCGTTCCTCGCCCTACCAGTGGCGCAGCAGAACTTCCTCAAGTTCGACATTGTATGTTCCGCTCCCTTGTTGCCCATCCCTGCAGTACTGACTTGGCGAACAGTTGTTCCAGAATCATCACCCTGAGGTGAAAAGCTACACCACATCCCTCGGGTTTCCGGAACCACAACCCTGCGTCTGCCTCAGATGCTATTACGAGGTAAATACCTTCGTCACGAATCATCAGTTTCGCAGCGGGCCTTATTGACTCATTATTAGACTGACGCTAACTGGGCGGCGGTACGTCATTCCACGCATTCATCAGCGGGGATCCGTCCTCAATACGATCTCGCAGTGTCTCCAAGATCCAGACTTCATAAACACGATGGCGGCCGGCCGTTCATGGGGCTTCTACGATGGTGCCTGCATCTTCTCTGCAGACTCAGTCACCGTACTGGACTCTAAAGTCTCACCCGACACCAACGTTGTGATTGGTATCTTCAAGAACCCTGTGCAGCAGGACGCCAGTCAAAAGCTAGATACGCTCATCGACACTGTTCTCGATTTGAAGAAACCGACGGTGAATGTGACAATGGTATTTCTTGGTGCTATTACACGCAAGCCAGCAATATAAATCACCTGTCCAGTTAACTCAGAACCTAAATGCAGAGGAAAATCTTCAAGCTGCCGGATATCCGCCGTCCCACCCGGCCACGGTTGCGGTATCTGAATGGAAGGTAGGGCAATGTGTACCTCTTCTACGCCGGTCTAACGTTTTTGTCTGTTGTCCAGACCTTTAATGAAATAGGCAAGGTATTGACCACTCTTCCTCCCGCTCCGATCCCGACTGAATATCATTGGCGTGTAGATAGCTAATGACATCGGGGCGCAGACCCTCATCGCAAAAGCAATGGAAGATTTTGGCTTCCAGATTAACAGTGTCGTCTTCTCCGCAGATGTGAAGAACAAATTTACCCGCCCTACGGCGTGATGCTTCTGGATGTTCTGCAACGAGTTGTGTGTACGATAATGTAGCAGGTGTCTATGCTGATAGTGCAACCTTGACTCATATGATAGTGTTTTGCATTGCGCGGACCCTATAACTGAGCAACTCCGCGAGAGTCATCAGGAAGCCTCATCCTGGCTTTCGAGCCGAGTGAATGAGAGACAAGATTCGAGAAAAACCAACGCATTAAGCCCTGGGCTCAGCGGAAGCACTTTCCGACGGCCTGAGAATTGCCGAAACTCGATGAACATGTCTTCCTAGCCTCGCTTTTCTCCAGTGTTATGGCGATCCCACTCGGTGGTGTTCCCAAAGAGCAGACAATTCAATACATGCACTGATCTTGAAAAAAGTATTAGGCATTACACTGTATCGATATTCGAAACCAACGTTCACCGCATCTCCTCCATGGCCACCGCCGTGGACTCGCATCTTTGCCGGAGTGTCGTGAGCTGGCATGCGTGGAACAGTCATCTTGGTGGAATCGTTCGCGTGTGAAGAGTCAGCACAAGGTTGGAGCCTAAAGCAGAGACGCGTTCGGTTCGGGGCGGGTCATAACTTGACCCAACCATTGCTGTTCTTTTTGGGCTGGCATTCTGAGCTTAGCTGAAAAGATTAACGCGACACAAGGCATACAAGAAGGGTCATAAGACCTGTAGCGCTAGTGCTGGTGCGCATCTGTGATCTGTGCATGAGAGAAACATAAACAATCAAAGGGGCCCTGTTCGATTCGGTGCAAGCCGCCGTTCTGCCGAAGAGCCGTGTGATGCCGCGTTCAAACCAAACAAGCCACGCGGGCCTTTGTCAGAACTTGGGGCTTGCTTCAAACTCCGCCAAATAGAGGACCTAGAAATCGCGATTTGCTACTACATCCCGGCATCCTTCCCCCAGGGTCAACTTGTAGATGATCAGTAGGGCTACAATATTCTCTCTTGGTCCATATCATTTGGTGCGAAATTCATCGAGTTCCAAGCCTCCCGGGGGTGTAATAGGAGGTTATATCATGATTGTGGTGCTCGAAAGATATTCATTCTTTGAAGCTAAAGTGAAATATATTTAGGGCCATATAGTCCCATCATGTAGCTCGGAAATAAGCCCCTACCATGAGAGATTTGGTAATTTGTAGCTAAAGTTCTGTCGCATTGATCTCCGAAAAGAAGTGAAATCACTTACTTTCCCACGCCCTTGATCAGACGGAAACTATTCCCTCGGGCTCAAATGAGAGTCTCGAAAATTGCAATTTATCCTTTTCTGGCCTCAATTACACGAGTAGATATCCCTTAACCTTTACAACCCACCCAATCACTGCACGCATCGCTGCAGTTTGTGCCTTGACCGCCGTTTCACACCGCCAACCAGGATGGGACAGTGAACTTCTCCTGGCCGACTGCCTATGGGCATTGAAACAGCATAAATTTGAACGGACATTGGATGGTTTGCAGAATTTGATTCCACATAGGATACTGTCCTTGTTACGGACCAGGCTAACGTATTTGAACCTCATAATTTTGGGCTGCACACACGCAAAACACTTTAAAAGGATCGTAAAAGTGCTTTGAAAGTGCCAGAGGAGTGTTTTAGACACATACACGACGCGTCGAGACCTCCAGAATGGTTTGATGTCAGATGACAGTTGCTGTCTCACGGTTTGCAGGACTCCCCTATGGACGACGCTACCATCGAATATTCTTACAATATTTTACAAGACTCATAGGTTGCATAGAAACATTTCATACTAGTTGTCCAAGCCGATATCTGCCTCTCCTGGACCTATGACGCATTATCTTTAAAATGTCAACATGATCCCATCAAAACATACGCCAATAAATCATGATTGGTTCAATCGAGGCTGGGATATCGGTTTACTATGCCCATACATATCATCTATAATCTTCAGTCTGAAATTCATGATTTGTGGAAAGATTGAGGGTACACGGAAATGATTATCGAGTCCTTTGTTTGGCGGAGTTTGAAGCAAGCCCCTTCTGTGAAGTGCCCGGCTCGCCCGGGCCGGAGCTGCGCGGGCTTGCTACGAACCTACGATTCGGCCAGCGACGTTTTTGTTTTTTATCAGTTTGATCTCAAAAAGATCGACACACGATCAATGGCATGAGAAGAGGAGGGAAGACCTGTAGCGCTGGCGCGCATCCGCAGTCCGTAATAGCTTACTATAATACTGAAGCGGGGCCTTGTTCAATTCGGGGGCGGGTCGTAAGCACTATGGGATGCATTTTTGCTCGGACGCGGGTGTTGGTTGGCCTTATTTGAGAAAGGCTCGGCGCATACGGGAAGAGAATGGAAGACATGTGGTGCTTCCGCCCCTCCGCGACATATGTAATACTTTCGACACCATTGCAGCGGGGTCATTACTTCTTGGCTGGTTTCGTTTTTCTTTCTTTCTTTGGATGGTTTGAATTTGAGCAAGATTGCTTTTGACCCAGCACACCCAGGAGGTAGGGTAGAAAGCCCTGTGCTGGGCATCCGCCACAATTTCCAATCAATCAGGCTCTGTGGAAGTAAAACCCCTGGTCGATTCGGTACTTATTATTTCATCTCACCGAAAAGGTCCCCTCAAGATCAAGTGTGGAAGAGAATGAGAGAAGACCTGTAGCGCTGGTGCGCATCTGCAACCTGTGAAGTGTTGCGATTGAATTAAAGCAGACGCCCCGTTCGATTCGGGGGCAGGTCATGCTTGTTGTGGGGCGTTTTTTTTGCGTTTGCGTGACTCTCATTCAGCTTGGGAGGACTGACAGCCATGGGATGGTCTCATCGTGCATCTTACCAAGGATTAGCGCCACGGAGCCGTATCTTGCCTAGTATCAGACCGTACACGCGATATGTTATGTTGTGTACCTGAGAGACACGATCGGGAGAGAATGAGAGAAGACCTGTGGCGCTGGTGCGCATCTGCAACTTGTAGAAACCCTTGCAATTCGATTACTTAAGGCAGACGCCCCGTTCGATTCGGGGGCAGGTCATCATTATAAGTTCAACCAACTCTGCTTTTTGGCTGTCGGCTCTCCTGTTTGTCGTCACTTTCACGTCACGAATGTTACCCCCCGGACCCGGCACACCAGGAAAGACCTGTGGCGCTGGCGCGCATCCGCACTCTGTGTTGAGGGAAGCGAGTGTTTGGTAGAAGCTCCGTTCGATTCGGGGGTGGGCCATGTGCTGGAAAGAGTTTTTTTGGTTGGCTTTAAGTACCGTAGGCGAGAGCTACGCGGTTCGATTGAAATCAAGAACCGCGGTTCGGCTGTGATGTCTCACGCATTCCGATACCCACGCCCGCCTCTTGACCTTACCACCATGCCCCCGCTCGTCCTGAAGCCGCCGCCGCCGCCGCCGCCGTCACCATCGTCGCCGCCGCCATTGCCGTTGCGCCTTTAGCGCCGCCTCCGGCCTTTTACTGCGACAGCTATGCCCACCTAGGTACCTCTTGACCCACCACGTCCCCGCCTCGTTCTGAAGCCGCCGCGGTCGCCGTTGCCATCGCCGCCGTTGCCACAACCATCATCATTGCCGCCGTTGCCCCCGCTATTACCGTTGCCCCCGCCCCTTACTGTGATACCCAATACCCATTTCCAAAACACCTAGGTAGCTCTCGCCTACCGTACTCCCCGCCTCGTTCTGAAGCCGCCACTGTTGCCTCGTTGCCGCCGTTGCTGTTGCCTCGTTACTGCTGTTTCCGCCGCCATCGCCGTTGCTCCCGCCTGTAGCGCCGCCTCCCGCCCCTTACTGTATCTCACCGCACTACGATACCCAAACTGACCTCTTGACCTACCGCCGCTCATCCCGAAGTTACTGCCGTTACCCCCGCAATCACCGCCACCATTTCCCCCGCCGTTTCTGCCGCCATCGCCGTTGCTCTTGCCTAGAGAGCCGCCTCCCGCCCTCTAATGTATTTTGCATGTCGCTGCAATACCCATGCCCACCTCTTATCCCACCACCATGTCTCTGGCTTATCCTGAATCCATCGTCGCCACCGTTGCAGCCGACATCGCCACCGCTGTTGTCATCGTCACTGGCTCTATGTATGTATCTGTACTCCCAATAAATGAAATGTTTTTCCATTGTGATTGCACCACTGCTTTGTTTGCTGCATCTGTGGAACATAGAGCATTGACCAACTCAGTTCACCTTTATTTTATTGAGCCCGGTGTTTGAACAACAAGCAAGTGCAGAAGTTAAGCTACATTGTTCCCAAGATTCTCAATACGTGCCGACATTTTTCTAAATATTTCCCAGCTGTTTGTAAGTGTGATATGAGGGGAACCAATCGACTTGTAAACAGCTTCCGCAATAGCAGCAAATTCATCATCTACCCATTGCAAATGCTCGCTCCTTGGCCCGACCTCTTCTGTCAAGAATACTCGTAGATTGGCGAGGGTTTCTTTCGGGACCTTGATGAGGCAGTTTATCCCCCCGAACACTTCGGGATGTTCTAAAGCATCTGCCGGAACGTGTCCAGAAGGCATGTTCTTGTTCGGCTGGCTTCGCACCAGGTGCCAATAGGTACGGAATTCGTCTAGTTCAGCTTGAACCAATGGTGGAAAGATCCAATTGAACAGGTCACTGTTCTCAATTTGGTCAGCGTCGTACAACAAATGTGGTTCAAGGCAGACAAACCAATGAAAGGCAACTTTGGGATCGCAGATACGATCTGTCTTGCCACGCAAGATGTGATCTCGCAGATTTACCCCCAGCTTTTCCCTCAACCATCGCCAAAAGGCCTCAATGATGGTATTGTGAACACTTTTAATGGACTCGTGTGCCTGGATAAACAGCGAGATCGATGTCTGGTGCGTGTTGCTCACTTGTTTTGAATTGGTCACCTAATCTGAACCCAGTCAAAGAAAGAAACACACCGTAAGGCAGTCTGCAATGCCTTCAACCAGCCTATTTCTGATCCCTTATCCGTTGTGGTTTGTAGCGGAATTCCTGCCCGGAAATATTATTAGCATCAGCTAGCGCACAAGAATGTGTCAACAGACCTTCAATCTCTTTGAGAAAATCCAAAAACAGGTGTCCAATGGCAGCGTTTGTTCGACATTTGGGAACGACGGCAAGCTTCAGCAAATATGCTGTCCATTTATCCTTCCATCTGTAAATCAGCAGCCCGACATCACCCATCTTGAGTGCTTGTTTGCCTAGCTTTTCATGCCCATCCAAAGAAACCTCGTGAAATGGTCCCAAAGCTGAGACAGGATGCCGATAGATTTTATTTTTCTTATGTCCGGGATAACGGTTTTCTGCCCCCAAAGGCTGCCATTCACGCATGAGTTGCCTGACATCGTCTCTGTTCAAGTTACTGTTGCCCACGTCAAAGTCAAGATTGGCATCTCCCTGTAAGGCGACTCACCGTTTGACTATCACCAAATTGTCCTTCAATTTAGACTTGATAAAATTGGGGCCGTTGTTTTGCATAACATCCTTATCCAGTTCGTCAGCTACAGCTTGCACTGCAACTTCTCGTGGTGCCGGGTTTTTACGGACAGAGGGTATCTTGAGTTGAGTCTCAATTTGATTTAACTTGGTCGTCCTAGTATCAACACGGTCAGTGAGTTATCTTGCACTAAATAGCATTGAAATAACCCAATAGATAGGTTGTGGTCCTTGACAAGCCAGTCCAACTTCTGTGCTTGTTTAAGACCCGAACGAACATACTTCAAAAGAGTTTCACGGAGAACTTCATCGGGAGGATCTAAAATGCTTCAGGTGAGTGCCACAACTACAACTGCTACTCCTACAGTTCTTTTCTCCTGCACCATTTTTTCCGGTTGGATTGGGCATGATGTTGGCTCCGTCAGAGGTACGGACACGTTTCACCCACGTCTTGAACTCTCAAACACGACAAAATTAGAACTCCTAGCCAGAATGACTCTTTGCACCTTTAAATATAGAAAGAAAATTCGAGCACGCTCTTTCGGTACCGCACCTTTTCTGAAAAAAAGAAATACTGAATCATTTGGGCAGAACATCACCAACTCATTTTTGTACACATCCTTCGCAGAAGCATCATCTGCTCTTTCTCTTCTGCTCAGTTGCCATGGCTGACTCTGAGACGGACAACGCAAAGGAGTGCAATGACTGTGGGAAGCCTTTTCCACTTCGCCAAGCCAGCGGAAACTGTGCAAAATGTATCAAGCTTTGCGGTCATGCTCGAGACTCGGCGGAGTATCAGGAAATTTTTGTCTGTGTCTCTGGATCTTGCACATTTTTTTTCTCTCATGTAGACATAAAATCCGATATCGTGAAAGCCGTAAATATTGAGTGGACACAACAGACTCTGGTTCCTCTCGAAGAGTAAGTGGTCGCATATCCAGGAAGTGAAGTCTAAAGTTAATTTCTCAGTGATGAAACCTCATTTCGTTGGTCCGACAATCGCCTTTTGGATCACAATACTTCTACCATGACACTGGGAGATTTCTACATGTATCACAGTACTCCATCGAATGCACCGATCTATCTTCACAACGTCCCGAAAAAGTGGAAACATCTCTTGAAGACAGCAAAAAATTCACCGTTCATTTGTCTCGAACTATATGTACACTATGATGTGGTAGGCCACCTTCACTAATAATTTATGATTATTTCTGAGTGTAAACATATACCAGTGGCTACTACGTAAAGAGGCAATTGAAAATCAAGAAATGCTCCCTTCTACCTCTCGGAATTATTCCTCCAAAACAGACGATATTACGGGTCGCAAGAGAGGCCGCACTGAGTCCTCAAAGAATGTTGCGGCTCCAAAGAACAAACAAATTCGTCCGTTGGCAGGCGGTGGAGGTGAGGTTTCTTTGTATTGAATTTCCGTGATCACGCTCAGGATCATTTCCAACTAGTTCTGAGCTCAGAGTTCTCTCGACGGGTGCTTGCTGTTGGCTCTGCACTGCTACAATTACTGGCTATTCAACACGAACTCAATGAGGAGTTGCTGGGAGTAAGTTCTGAAAGGTTTTCATACAGTGGGAAACCTCAGTGTAAATGGACGCAAGCACAAGTTAATCCAAGTCAAGTCAATACAAGTCCAACCAGCCAAATTTAAACTCCGCTGGCAGGGCAAGTCAATCTGCCAAGTCAATCGGGTATCCCTCTGTGGCACTGAAACGCTGACTATGGGGCTGGCGGTGAAATAACCACAAACCAAACCTTGTAAGTGAATACGCGGTTCGATAATGCAACTACAACAACTCAAACACTATAGTCCTCGTGCAAGTTCGGGGTTCCAATCCAGTATAGATTGTGGCAATTTGAACTTTAGTTCTCTTTGAGAAGCAAGACTTTACAGGTCTACAAGTCGTATAACTTGCTCGAATCCGTTCTAGGCACAATCGCGGATAGACAGACGAGATTTTATGTTCAACGGTTCTGTATAATGTGGGTCTAGGTTTGGAGATAGTACTCCGATGCGTAACACAAGTGATTCTTTATGAATCCCGATTCCAAATAGTATCCGTGATTGCTAATCCTTGCGAGATTACAACCAATTGTCAAGTCCGATCTGTTTCCTTATATTCCACGCATCCGTTCCGTTAATCCAATATGTCCACGCATTGTTTATAAAGATCCAAATCCAACACAGATAATATTCAAACAGGGAAAACAAACGAAACTTGGTATAGCTTCTGGGTGTCTCCGAATGAATGCCTACTCTACTGGTTAAGCGTGAAGTCTAGTAACTTCGCGTCCAACAGGTGGGGTGAGATTCACTGGTGTTTCCTCCCATAACCATCCACTTAAATACATTACAGGATTCTAAATATAAACGAGACTGATACAAACGAGCAATAGGGTTCAGGGTATATGACTAGTGGTATGGCCGCTAGCCGATGAACTCCTGTCAGATATCAAGTGATTAGTAAATTGAGAGAGATTTATAAGGAACATCAACGAGCCGAGCTTAACGATGAGTCAAGATCTACATCGCTTAGAACGATCGTGATGGGATATTGTTGATATGTCAACTTTTAGCCGACCCCCTCGTCAGCACTCCGTTACCCTCCTTGGTAACCATCCGCTCAAATGGTTCCGCCTTGAACCGCTTAAGTGATTTGTCTGAAAATCGCGATAGCCGCCGCTTCCCAGTACCCGAGTAGGGTTTCTTAGTCATTTGTTAGATCGACCAAGCCCAGTCCTCTCTTGGCAGTTCTGGAGACGTCAGATGATGCCCAACAATGATCCCTCTGGTTCAGAAGGATGTTCCCTTGTAATATGCCCTTAGTCAGGGATGTGCAGTAGCCCCAATCCGTTTCCAGGATGGTAAGGCACTTTCCGCGATTGCTCCATTAGCGACTTCCCACTTCAACCCTTTACCAGGATTGTTGTCCAGCGTCCCTTTAATGGTTCGAGACACATTATATCCCTTTTAGCTAACTGCTCAGGCCAGCATTAGCCCTTGTGAGATGACGTCGTAATGTAGTGAAGTACATTATAGTATGTTGCAACTCGAGCAGATTTGAATAAATGCCCAGGTGCCCCAATACCAGGTCTGTCAGCACATTAAGGGATACAAGATATGCCTTCGCTACGCTCCGGCAGCTTGTTTGGCAGGGTAATTTTGTTGGTTTGAACGGTTCTTTCCATATTGCCATTTCAAAGATTATCTTCTCCCTCTTTATAAACGGCCTTTTCAGACTCAGCGAGCCCGCTTTGGACTCGGCTTCTCCGCATGGCTGGCCGAGTCAAATTTTCGCGTTCATTTGGTAAACCGAAGTGGTGGGGCGCAGAATGCACCGCCGCGCTCTTGTATCCGCAACAAAAAAAAACTCGCTGAGAGAAAAACTATTTAAGCAACTATACTAGATACATCCGCAGTTGAGTATGGAGCGAATATACTCATTTCGAAGCAAAGCAGAGCGGTGTGAGACTCAATATCCGATCCATGAGATATGTTAAGAGTTGGACGTGGGTAGACAGAAGGCGTAGTCCGAATCAGATCGCATGTAGAAGCTTGTGATACCATAGCGTGAAATATTCGTGCGCGAGTCTGTCGTACCTCTCGCCGCTAAGTTGCCAGTCATCCCCACGAGCTAACACTACATTAGACAGGTAGTGCCTTGAGCCAAAGCATAAATCACACACTGATGCTCATGCACCTTGCTCGAGTTGAAAAGGAGGGTAGCTATCTTTAAGGTTGCGCATCAGCACAGAATCGCAGATTCAAAGACTACTCCAATGGATTATCATCTGACACGACGGAATATGAGAACTCACAGTTGACATGCCCAGTAAAAATGTTCCTGAGGATCTGGGCTATGAACTCATGTGGGATGAGCCCAACGTCGACCAATACTGGTAGTTTGGCTGATCAGAGTGGTGCTCCAGCGAATATATGTACCGTCCCAGCGAATAACTATAGTGCGGGAAATTTAGCGGAATGCACGTACACGAAATGGGATAGAACGTCACGAAAAACTGACCGGTTCCGGCCATTTCCTTTGGGGAGTCTTTGATAGACCTGAAATAATGTTAGCTGTCACCAGAGATGCTGAGGCAGGATGTCGTCCCATAGGTCGTATACCTCGCTGACCTCGCTGAGTTCGAGCTGCATGGCACGTAATACTTGCACGTTACCGGGCCGAGCCGATTAACACGAATTGAGGGTGTCATGGATTGCTTTGACCTCTTTGAGTTAGAAGGAATTTGGAGAAAGACCAAAGCACGGTGTTTTAAGGTTGCTGGACGTTGTAGCGTTGATTCTTGGGCGACGGGAGAGGTAGTGGCAGAGTATTCAGGCTTCAGGCACACAGCAACAGGCAGACGATGAGGGCACGGATCGCTTGAAGGATAGATCAAACATTGAGTCCGGATGCTTGAGGCGCAGCTTTGGCTGTCGACCGTGATTGAATTTCACTGCGATACCTTGACGTGTTGTGCATTGATCGGTGCAGCCTCCAGGACCAGAGCGCAAGATGGGAGGCTTCGTAGCTCAGACAGTGGTTTAAATCATGATCTCCACGGCGCAAGATAAAACAGAATGAAAGTGAGCACACGGTGAGATGATGGGGGTGGAACGGAAGAAGCGACACAATAGACAGCCTGCCTTTTGAGTGGATCTTGAGGGGCTGATCGGAGAGGTGAAAATAACTAAGCGCCTGGGCGTCTGAGGTAGTTTGTGAGAGATGGGGTCAGCTGAGAGAACGAATGCAGTAATTTCGGAAGAACAAACAGGTGCATTCTGATTCGAGGCATCTGCTTAATATACGAGTAATAATAATAATAATAATCACTGTCGTGGGGAAGCCCCACTCAATTGGCCGCGTGACGAATCAAAGTGTGCAAACTCCAACTCTTTCGTAATCTGGACGTTCGAGGATGGTTCAGTCTGTGCACTCAATCAGCAGACCGATCCAGAACCAAAAACTATTAGTATCTCACCGCTGCTGACGAAAATGACATGGGAACTTCGTCCATTGTACGAAGGGTTGTCCTGTAGATCAGGCTACATACAAAGGCATGATTTAGATGTCAGGTTTTCTTGTCCAACACCACTGACCTTGCGAGAAAGCAGGTTGCGTACACTTTCACGAGGCAATGAATAATCATGGTCTCCAAGTCGTCCATGTAGGAATTCACTCACTCCGGGTTGAGATTGCGAACATTCCAAGCCAAATGACTGGAATTATTCAAGTTTCTCCGTCTCTTTAGATGGCGATGACGACGCACAGTTTTCACTGTTCGCAACATACTGAAGGACAACTTTTAGTATTGAATCAAGTAGTGGAGATAATCTGCAGAATTGATACATACGCAGGCCAGAGTCGCCATGCCACAGAGACTGAAACCGGGAGGTGAGTTGAGACTCGGGGATGGGGCCGTGAGTTAAACAAACGTTGGTAGCATCCTTGTCTCTGTCACGAGTTGTGAGTTCAATGCAGAGGATGATGTTTTAGTGTTAGTCGGCTACGAACCTATGGACCAACCCCTGAGCTTATCCACCACTGCCCTGGTTCTACATTGAAGAATACCTTAAGGTCCGACACTGAAAACGCGAGAACGGAAACCGTACCTTGCGGATACATGAGAGCGTTGCGCCGTGAGCATAACCGCGAACGCCCCAGTAATGGTCAAGTCATTTGTGCTACTTGCGCTCCAGTAGATGAGGAAAAGCCACCGCCACTTCGGATCATATATCGCCACTGGGATTGGACGCAGCGCAATTACAAAGATGGTTAAAGCAGCGAGCTGCCGCACAAACGACAAAGTCCAGGAGACGATGGCAATTTGCAATTTTTTGGATAACTGATAAAGTCGAAAAGCGAAATAGACTTGCACTGGACAAAGTTAGCTGGAAATGACTATTTGTTCATAAATCTATGCACGGACCTGCGGTTACAGCCATACTCCCCAATAGCATGCTCGAAACGAGCGATTTCGGGGCAGGGCGGAGGAAGCGCTCCGGGTGTCCGTAGTCGA
Source organism: Mycena olivaceomarginata (assembly GCA_029378375.1). NCBI lineage: Eukaryota > Fungi > Basidiomycota > Agaricomycetes > Agaricales > Mycenaceae > Mycena > Mycena olivaceomarginata. The sequence continues at coordinate 31,338 of JARKIC010000459.1, read as the reverse complement.
ATATAGTGAACCCGTATAATGTGTGACCAATGCATATGGCATGGCCAAGCTCTCCCAGCCTGGTCGCAAGTGTACAGTCAGCCCGCGCCGCAAGTTGATCATAGCCAGGACTACCCACCAAACAAAGGCGACCTAGTACGCAACTTTGATAGTCAGGCTAACTTTCCTCCGTGTAGTGTTTACCCACCAAAGCCTTGAGTTTACGAGAATCATCGGGGAAGCGACTGTAGTAGATGTATGCCTGGGTGGTGGTCACACCGAAGCACATATACGAGATCAGAACACCGATTTGGTAGGCACCTGAGTTTAAACAACCCCATGAATGAACCGATACATGCTGTTAAATTTCGCGCACCGATGGTGGAGTGTAGATTGGTTGGGGGGGACTCCATGCTGCTGGGGACACTTCTGTGACGAGGAATGAGCATGGTTAGTCGATATATATGCATCCTCAGGCTTCGTTGTTGCCATCATGACGGCTTTGAGATGATCAAAGTGTCAGTGTTGGTGCTCGGGGTAAGTATTTTTGAAGATTTACCATTGTCCGCGGCCTCTTCTCACCTGTGGAAAAGCACTGCTTTCGGATTTCGGCCCCAGAAGAGCAGCCACATCCACAAATTTGCTTTCTCACCGATACCCAGGCCAGACTTCTAGATCTTACAAGCTACGAATATTGCATTCAACAAATGGGATCGGGCTGGCAGCCACTTGTATGATCTACTAACTACTTTTACTTTTCAAGAATTCTGACATAGTACTGATAACCATCTAAGCTTCTCTGTCCGTCTGAAGCCATTTAAACTCCGCTTTTAATCTATCATTCCGGCAACTCCTTGCCGGACCTCCCCAAAGTCCTCAAACACTTTCACCCTCTTATAAGATTACGCTTCTCTGTCCGTCTGATAACCATCTAAGCTTCTCTTTCCGTCTGAAGCCATTTAAACTCCGCTTTTAATCTATCATTCCGGCAACTCCTTGTCACCCTCTTTATAGTACGCTTCTCTGTCCGTCTGAAGCCATTTAAACTCCGCTTTTAATCTATCATTCCGGCAACTCCTTGCCGGACCTCCCAAAGTCCTCAAACACTTAGTTATTCACGTTCCTCGCTGCTTTCATCAGTCTTCTGCAACGAAATTTAGTTCCCTTAGAAGCTCAGGAAGGGGATGCGAGGCCGCGAAGCGGCCGAGCAGCCGCTTGTAGGAAAGAAGCAATGTTCAATCCTAATAGTCCTCGGCTCCCATAAACAATCAGATCTCATGTCTGCCACTCTCACATTGTTCCTGGATCCACTTAAATAGTCTCACCGATGGCGCTTAGGCCGGGACAGCTGTCGAGACTGATCCGTCCGCAGACCTTCTACAACCCCCGACTGAAGCCGGAACATGCTGGCACAGCTGCCGACGGGTGGTCACTGGTCCGCCGACGATCCGCTGGACATTCGCCCAGATTGTACACTCCTTGTGTGCAATAATCGAGTCGGGAGACATCGCGGAGAAAATGAAGAAATGAAGATAGGACTGTGCAGATGAATCAAATTTCTTGCAGCAGGCTCCAAAAATGCACAGACGGAATCAACGGCAGACCAGCGGTGGATGAAGAGACGATGTTGCGGATGACCTCTCACCGATTCTTATTTTGCCGTCAACTGCGAAAAATACCGAGCGGATGAGTGGCGGACATCACAAGTTCCGTTCCTAGCCTTCAATGTGACAGACAGCCTTGCTGGTAGTCATCGAACCAATGGCTTATCGGCGGCTCCAGATAATGATATTAAGATACTCCGCTGTCTTTCCGATTCATTTGGCTCGTTGTACTCCAATTTAGAGCGGCACCTTTAGAGCTCTAACAATAGTATGATACAAATCTCCATCCAGGATTCTGCCTCATATTTGGCCCTTTCCACAACAACACAGCTCAATTTCATTTGGCAATCAAGGTACGAGTACATATGCTCCGTCATCCTCGGTTCTCTCTGCCAGTCTGTCTGTCGCGCGTCAGAAAGGCACTTGCAGTGGCAGTTCATCAGTACTTCACCGTACTTTTCTTCCAGCGAAGGGGAGGAAGATGCGACGCACATAGCTTCAAGAAAAGTTGATATCAGTGTTGGGGGCTCCGTCGGAACATTTCGCGACCATCAGCACTCCGATTTTCTCAAGTTTCGTCAACTACCCACGTCACATCGCCGTCTGTCAAGACCACCTGGAACTCCAGATTGCGGCGCTTCTCTCACCGGTGCCCATTGAAGGACGCAATTCCAGTTTCTTCCTGGTCCAACTCGTCGTCATCGTCCGACTCATTCTGGGTTGCAGCAGGTGCGTTTTCTCCGCTGGGGGATGGGTCTAAGCCGACAGCTGGGTCGTCGAGCTCCGGTTCTTCATCCGAAGATTTGGTGTCTGTCGTGCTGGGGCCAGAGTTAGCGCTGACAGCCGGTTCATCGAGATCGGTCTCGTCATGAGACAATTCAGGTTCTGGGCTCGCCTCATCTTCGTCGCTGCTGTCCCGCACTCTCCCTCGACCTCTCCCTCGACGCCCGACTACCCCAGCGCCTCGCCGACCACCACGAACCCCCGTGAAGCTCCGTCATCTGTTTTTTCTGCAGGTCTTCCAACAACGCTTTCTGCATCTCGGCGCTCGTCATGAGACGAGCCTTCCCTGTCGTGTACGTACGCTTCGGCTTGTTCTTTTTCACGAAGACCTGTTGACGCAAATTTCCATTCTCCCGCTCCATCAAAACCATTTGCGTGTAGTTTTTGTCAAGCTCGATCCCCGCTGCCGTGAGGAGACTGCGCAGCTGGTCGTTCTCGGCAGCCAACGCGTGACGGGACGCCGTCTTACGAATGGGTGAAGGCATGGCAAGAGTACAGGCTGCACGCAATGCGTCGCGTGCTTCTGATGTATCGCGCGCGGTGGTGACGTTGGTGGGGGTAGACAGCGGAGACTGGCGTGCTGCAGAGGAGCTGGCCGTAGTTGACGGACGGGACTGGCTTGCCGACGGGGGGTCTGTCATCGTCGAAGAGTGGGTTGAAATACGGGATAAATCTGTTTATATCAGCAAATGGCAAAAAATTGTTCAGGATTTCAGCGCGGCTGATATGCACCATAATTCTTTGAGTTTCTTTGTGAGAATCAGCCATCACTTATTTTCCGCATTTGCGGTGGGACTGATTTGGATCTAGATTCTTGGCAAATCAAATGTGGTTTCAGTCCGGACTGAAATTTTACTTTATTTGGTGTGTCATCTTTGGTACTCACTGTCCTCCATATTCGTAAATTATCTCCTTGCTGTGTCCATGCTTTTTTTAAAAAAGAACGAAGGTCCCTTCATGTTCACGGATACACAAGAGCTCTCTTCCAAGCCCGCCTCCTCCACCCCCCTTGCAGCAACCATTCCTGCCACCCCCGGTGACCCTGAAAGTTGTCGTCCCGCCCGCAGGTGCTGCTTCAACTTCTGCTGTTGTCTTGCCACCTGATACTGTGGACGCCGATGCAGGTGGCACTCGTGTATCTCCTCCTGTCATGCATGCCCGGAACCCCCGTCTGTCACCATGAATGACGATATAACGGCACCTGCCAAGGGGAGGCGTTCTAAACCCGCACAGCACCTACTCAGCTTGAACCTCACTCCGAGGAAATCTCAAGTGGACGACGAACCGCAAGATAAATAATATAGCACCGAGAATGGATGGTCTGGGAATTTTTCCGACGTGTTGTGCGACGCTGGGAAGCATGCAAATTGGTTTATGGACCCACAGTCAAAAACACGGTCAAAAACGGTCAAACCGGGTCAAAGCGGCGGGTCAAGGCCGAATCGGTCAACCGCCTTTGACCTTTGACCCGGTTCGGACAACACTGTTGTACACTGGTTTGCTAACATCTTACACATTTGTAGACAACAGTATAGTAGTGCCGATGGGTTCATCTTCGCAACCCCATCGGCTCTGCGATATGGATCTGGCTTAGATTACCATCCACAAACGATTTACATGTACAACCTCCTGTTATTCCGTCGATGAATTAACGAGAGAAGACAAAACAATGGAGGAGGAGGTTCGCGATCATGTGGAATCTCGAGAAAATTAGCACCGGGTTTTTCGAGTCTGAATCCACGTCCATTCGGTCATACAGAATCCGGTCGTTTCCACAGGTCCCAATCAAACAGGTCAAAGGACAGAAGAGTTTTATCTTTTGTTGGGCAGGCTTCAGCACCGCTACCGCAGACAAATATGTTTAAACTTTCGGATGAAACACGGAAGTTGAATTGTCCAAATAGTCGACGCTTCAAGGATTCTGGAACCACTTGAGGCCACTCGGCGCGTAAACAACCACTTTCTTCAGCTCTTGCCCTTCGAGCAGTTCCTATTCGAGCAGTTCCTAATAACCCCAAAGGCGGGGTCGAAGAAGACGCGAGCGCCACCGCGGCCGCGTCTTCTTCGACCCCGCCTTTGACCCGTACGACCTGACTCCCCGTGACGACCCCGACTCCCCCTTCTTCTTCTCTCCCGTACCCTCCCCTCCTGCGTCCTCCCCCTCTTCCCCCCCGCTATGAGTAATACCACCACTACCTGCACAATCGATGCCTTACGTATACAATCCTTAAATACCCACAAATGTTACGATGTTCTTTCCTCCCTCCTCAACTCCACGAACCCCGCCGATTGCGATATCTTATGCATCCAGGAACCACCACCCGACATTAACAAATACCCCTCCCTCTCCTCCCCGCACTGGGTTCGCCTCACCCCTACCTACCGTACCGATTCCCCTAATCCTTTACTATACATTAATAAATCCATACCATCATATCCCTGGGAACCCTGACCAACTAACCCTAACCAGATCCTTTCTTGATGAGCAGGCGACGCGGGCCCAGTGAGACACACCCACAAACGACGATAGCCTAGATGTCACTTGGGACGAACTGTCCGATGGAGATTACGAGGCGGTCTATGGCTACATTGGAGGAGCCACACCGGAACTCGACACCTACCTCTTCCCAACGGATGCGATGCTCGAAGAATTCTCCGACCACTACTACCGAGAGTGGAACTTTTTCTGCGACAATAAATTCCGTCAGATTAAAGCTGAACTCGACGAGGGTCGAGGGAGAGTGCGCACCAGATCAGAGTGGCGGCACTACTTCCAGTCTTCGAACAGGGGCACATACAAGCTGGAATTCATAGTCAACAGGGAATTCATCAACGAAGGAATGTCGAGGTTGAAGGGCGCGTTCGAATACCAGTCATGGAACAAGAGAAGGATCAGCGATTTGGCCCGGGATCTGCCGCCGCAGTTCCATCTCGATTTCTAAAGAGCACTAAGAGCGTAGGGGATTGGGGGGCTATGTAACGACTCACTATAAGCCTTAGGGCTCACTGCCGTTCAACCAGCAGTTGTATTATTTAGTCTCGTCTTTTACTCTTTGGAATCCTTACTATTTAGCTTAGCGCGCGCTTACACGCGCTGACATGATATGTATTATGTGATGTACAGTATATAGTGCTGAGCCGGTGGCTGAATACGACACTTCTTCTACTACCATAACACGCTTACAGCTCAAGCATCCCGAAGGCTCTTTCAACAGCCTAGGATCGTGAGCCTTGCGCAGACCGGTACGATTATCTTTCCTTACTCAAGCTAATCGAGTCTATACCACAGAATTCCCCTATACCCCTGGTAGATATCTCGAAGGGGCACAGGGCTTGTCACAGTAGATTTCTTCTGTAAGACAAGTCTCTGGCATAGGGTGGAACACCATTCGGACGAGACTCTGCTATCCATTATCCCAGTCGCCTTGCACTTCACTCGCCGTCAGGCTCCCTCCGCGCTCCCCAACTTATAATATTTGTAGCGCATCGCCGCGTCCTACAGGAAGACATCATAAAAAAGAGAAAACAAACAATGAGCCCCGGCTTTTCCTTCAAAAGAAAATAGAGGGGCGTACGCATCGATGCAGGCGCGCAGGTCAGCGACGGTGTGGATGTGGTTGAGATGCGCGAGGAGGCTGTTTAAAGTTTGAGAGATGGGCAGCTAGTGTCATGATTATTACAGAGCGAGGATAAAAATAAAGAGATAAAAGAACAGGGGACAAAATGAATGAAATAAAAGGAGCTCCACTTAAGTTGTAGGCGGTCGGAACCGATTGGGGACTTAAGTCCTCGAGAACTTAAGTTCTCCCGCCCCCGCGTGACATGCCACATTGCACGCCTGTATGTGTCCTTCAATGATAACCACTTAAGTCCCACAAACCACTTAAGTCCCACGCACAACTCAAGTGCTCCCCCCCACTTGAATACTCTTACAACTCTTGAGTCTCGCTAGCTACTTAAGTGCCACCTACCACTTAAGTCCCTGGTATGACTTAAGTCCCATGGACCACTTGAGTTCTGTCAATAAAACAATAAGATTGAAACTTAAGTTACGCCTAAAAGTCGGTGTGGCTGTGCAACAATGAGCAGCCCATCCACGCCGCCGACGGGGTTTCCGAGCACGGGGGGCAGATACGGGATGCCCTCCACACATCTGGCGCGAAGCTGCTGGTTGCCGGGCGCCGGGAAGTAGGTCATCGATATAAATCTAGAAGTCCTTGTAGTACGCTCTGTCTATGTCCTGGTCTGTAATTAACAATGAATGAATTAATGCGTGTGTACTCACCATTTCATCCATCAACTTGAAGACAAGGACTGTTCTCGCCACTGAGCACGATCCCACAGGGCGGCGTCGGCGTCGCTAAGGATACCATGTCACAAGTCAGCTAAACGCTGGGGGGAAGAAAGCGCGCGATAGTTGGACGTACCGAGATTTACTTTGAGTACACAGCGGGGCGAGTTATGCACCGGCAGAAAGCTTTGGAGAACTGGATGGGGGTACGGGTAAGTGCTGAGCGAGCGGTGTAGAAACAGGATCGCAGCTGAGTAGATAGGGAAATGACTGAGGATGATTGATGAGGTCAGAGTGAGACAGTGAAATGTTCAAAGCCGGGGATTGACGTGGCGAGAAAGTCTAAATGTATTTAACCGAGGATGCTTCGCGCCGAGCTGCAAATGCCACTGCCCATTGAGCCGTTCAGATGTGAGTGGAGGGCGGGTGGGTAGAAGGAGACGTGGCAATGGGTAGATCGGACCTGTCAAGGGCTGACGAGAGGGTGGGGACGACGAGGACTGACGATGAGTGCAGGTGGCATAGAGATGGTGGTGGAGGATGAGAAGAGATGGCAACGTGTGACACTGACAGTAACGAGACTGTGATTTGATTGCGCGTGCAGCCGCAATTCCATTGTCCACTGATCAAAGCGGCGGTCACTTCTCTTCTTGCTCTTGACTTCCACCTTCATCGACACCACTCACCATTCACCCCTTCCTCAATCCCCACCCAGTGCCTAGGACTGCGTGTCCAAGGCTGACTTCGACTTTGTGTCAGCGCCGGTGTGATCTTGGGACTTAGCCTTCGTGTCAGTCCACAACTCGGTGGCTCAGCCTGAAGGGTGGCACACCGTATGTGGATTTATTTCCCCCATACTCTATTCTGTTGTCGCAGGGTGTCTGTGAACTCACTTCTATGAGAGGCAATGTGTGCTGTCGCTTGTAGCTTGATTTAACTTGGGAGGCCACCGGTGTCTGTCATCTGTGTCATTTTCTGTTAATGCCACCTCTGTTAGCGTGTCATCAATCTTTTTAACTGTCATTCTCATTCTCATTTTCATTTTCATCTCACTGTTTAAACCCAGTGCTGGTAAGACTGTACTTAGTGTGCACTCATGTTCATTTTCATTTTCGAGCGAGTTTTCTTTTCATCCAGGCTGAGTCCGCTGATTCTTTTCGGTGAAAGTTCACAATTTACTCGGCGTGCACTCGCGTTCATTTTCATCCTCCGGTGAGTTTCATCTTCACTTTCATTCCACTGTCACTCAAGCAAGGAAAAAGCGCAAGGCGGATGCGCAGCTTATCCCAGACGATGTGGGCTCGGCCCAGCAGGGTGGGAGAGTACGTCAAACACCCGAGGTAAAGTCCCATTCACTCATGGTATTGCGTCATCTAATTTGTATGCGTAGGAGGCCCAAATTGAACGCGATGAGAAACTGGCGGCTACTGTCAGCAGGAAGGCCAAACCTGGGTGAGTTTTGGTGTCTGCCTTACAGAGGATAGCGGTGCTAACGACCTTCAGCTATGAGTAAGTGGCGAAGAGTCCGATTAAAAAGGGGCCTGCATGTCAACCCGCTTACTGAGACTAACTCCAAATGAGTTCAAGTCTCAAATGGCAAGACTCTCCTTGATCGCTGACCTATTCCTTAACCAAGAACAGGAACCTTTCCGCTTTTATCGGCACTAGCTCACTCCAAGTATCCAGCTAGTGACCCAACACACTACAACAGAGCTTCCATCTATATCGGGGTGAAGGCAAAGTAACTGACAAGTTATAGTCAAACTAGAGGTGGGGGCACCTAATCCGTCTCAGTAACCCTACAAATTTTGTTTAAACAATCCACATCTCAATGTAAAACCCTGTTTAAGCAATGATTTACTTAACATGCCTTTAATCCTGGATTAAACCGGGTTGAAACATGAAGCAAAACACCCAACATGGGATTCGAACACACACCACTTCAGTATACATTTCATAAATAGTATAGCAAGATCCAACTGAGCCACGAGACCAGTGACATATGTGTGCACAAATGCATTGAAGAATACAAAGACAGGTAAGATTACTCATTCAAAGCACAAGTCCATCACACCTTGAGCAGCCATGATATTTAAGCAGTTCAAGGTCACTTCAGACTCCCTCACATGCTGATTCCCTTCAATGCACTCAAAGTATCCAAAATTACAAGGGGACATCAGTTTGTCTTCATCTGTAGTGAGTAACCTAGGCATGAAGTCGTTAAATTTCCTTGTCTGTGTTATAGGGGTTGCATACAGAAAGGCACTGAGGTATTGGAAGTATTTTGCCATGGTCTCTTTGATACATACTATGGTTACATGGTATTGAAAAAAATTCAGTCCACAGTTTGGGAGCAACACAATGACACTTGTTGAGATTTAAAAGATTTGTTTTTTTTTTAATCAGACATGAATGAGGCTATAATACTCCGTCACCTTACATCGGTTGCATGGTGTACTGGTTATATCTCTTTCCCTTGCATTTTCAGGGAAATTGGGAGGTCTGAAGTTCAACTCCCCTCAGTGTCAGGAATTTTTAGATTTGTCCCATTTAATTAGTGTTTAATCAGTGTTTGAACATTGTTTAAACCCACTTTGATCACATTTTGACCCAAACATGGCCACCATTAAATAAATGATTGCTTAAACAGGGTTTTATGTTGAGATGCAAATTGTTTAAACAAACTTTGTAGGGTTTGATTTCGTCTTCTTCTTGGTGGGCTCAAGCCAACACACAATAGACAGGTTGTGCAAAGCCGCACAAGCCGCATGCGGCTTCATGCGGCTTTTTGGCATTGTGCAAAGCCGCGGGGAGGATTTCAATATCCCGAACCCATAAACCCACCGGAAATGACTCATATGAATATCATTTCGAATGTTCTGTCCATGCGGCTATCCAATCAAATCCAGCGAATATAATGATTTGTCCTTGAGTTTCCGCGTTGATTCCACAGCACCTACAAGCTGAATGACAAATGGAACAGCCATCCCATAGTCTAAAATACTTCCCTCCACTCAGCAGGTTCACTGAATGTTCGACCCTTCTTAGATGAACTCGGAAAATCTCCGCGGCTTTGCACAATGCCCAAAAGCCGTGTGCGGCTTGTGCACAACCTGTCTAATTCACCTAGCAAGCGATCCAACACTACGGCAGAGCTTCCATCTCGTCGGGGTGAAGGCAAAGTCACTAGCACAAACTGCAGCTGGGTCTCGAAGAGAACACCCTTGTTTTATATGTGGAGGTCTAGGACCAAAAACATGAAATCCTCAACTTAATCACTCAATGTGCCAGAGTCAACAGTCTACTGATTCCAATATAAACACTACTACAAGTGAAGTTCGGTATCAACCTCCACTGGCAGCCTGAGTCCACTAGCACCAGCTTTGTTCAAAGTCTGGGGCGTAATGTTCTTAGACCCTAGTCTGCTCTGCGCTCCCTTTTATACTACTAGGTTCAAGATAGTGAAAAGAGAGCTGAATAGTACAATAAGCAATATTAGATGATGAGAAATACAGTCAGCCAATGAGACGACTGCTGTTTGGTTTTGGGACTGGTTTGGTATATGCCAGGTCAGCCTTATTGACTGGGTAGTGTTCAACCATGGCTATATCACTTGATCCTCAGCCCTCCGTCTATGCCGAGCACCACTTCCGGACCAACCGGTGAGGTAGCCGGTGGTCTAGGTCATCTCTACTCTGTCAGAACATCGATCTATTACATCTAGACAATGCAGTGTTGCGACCAACATCAAATGGTCATAGCTTGTTGGTCAGAATGTTGATCAGACTTCCGTTCATCGGTACAGCCTGTATGAATATCCCTAGCTCCATTCCAATAGCCTGCCTGCTATTCTGTTCACCCCAGCTGCCCAGATCGGGTGCTAGCCTCATGTTGCTTCATCTCTTATGTCATGGTATGTCCTTGTCAAAGCTCTAGCTGGTTGCTAGTTGGGTTGTTCCACCTATCGCCGTTGTGGAGGGGGCGGATGGCCGAGGCGTGGAAACGCGACGTTGGGGCATCCCGACACCTACAACAACAACGTCGTTATTTTCCGCTTTTTCTTGGAATAAACACACATACCAAGCATCCTTTCTATTTTATATTCTCTTTTATTTTTCCTTTGTTTTATAGTTCACTGACGAACACCTCATGCATTCGATTTAACAGGGACTTTGTTCTTCGGACGATGAGCGCTTAGCCGGTGCTATTCGGACTTAGAGTCCGAATCATGCACAGTCACGGGCAAGATTTCAAGACTGCGAACCCAAGGCAAGCCCCGAGTGTTCTTCAGGCAAACTTCATCCTCCTTTTTCGTTCAGCATCCCCGGTGATGTTCCCGGGTGTCGCCGATTTAGTCTGGTTTACGGGAGTATTTTAACGACATTTATTTTACTTATAGCTACATACCTTTCTCTACCAGGCGACCAAACGAATGGTTAATTCGAATATCTAGGGGTAGTAGGTCCAGCCTGGAAGAGTGCCGTTGCGGGCCGGCACTGGGACCGTTGGCGGGCAGTCCCCTCACTTCTTGTGATTATTTTTGGACTGAGCCATTGCGACCATTCGCATCCCCTGGGTGGACGGAAGAACTGGTCAGGAGGGAACCTGTTTATTGCCTTAACATGGGCTAGATACAGAATTTTTATATATTGCAGCCCCGACGGCCTTTGAGTACGGGCGCGTCGGGTGTATATTGTTAGGTAATTTATTTACGGATCAAATGTGCCACTGATAAGCCAGTAAATGGGCCATGGTTAGATACACGTCATTTTGCGTGTTTCTGATCAGACTTATTACTGGAACTGTTGTTTCTATATAACAGCACTGGTTCCTGGTAGCTGTTGGGCGAACCACAGAGAAACGGGTGGATGCTCTAAGGCATTAGAACATCCATTGGCAAGTCTCACCCTGAAAACTGTAGGGGAATGTGCAGCCAATTAACAAGTCAAGGAACTTCGTTTGACTTGTTTCCAACATCCACTTCAACAATGGAAATGGGTCAAGGGAATGGGAGTTGGGCAATATATTGTGTTGTTTTGAGATGTCTAGAGGTCGTGTTAGGTCACGAGTGGGAGTCGGGTACTGGGGTAGCCGGTTTCTATCAAATGCGGATACACCGAAACAGGTTATCGGCTATTTGAAGGTCCGGATCACAACTCCAGAAACGTTCGCAGGCTCTTTTCCAAGAACCCTTTTTGGGAAGTTCCTCAGAAATGGGTATCTCCTGAAAGCTACAAAGGAGTACTATCGAGTTCTGTATTGGAAACAGAGGGGAGAGTTGAGCAGAAGGCAGAAACATGTCGAGCAAGTGCAGTGTCGATCTATCGGTGATCTGCGCACCCTCTGAGTAATACAGGGGTGTTGCTGACGAGTTTCTGCTGTGTAATTGTCAAGGGAACATGGTGTGCTCGCACTTGGGAACTAATGGGAGGCTATGCTCGGAAGAACAACCGACGGAAACACGGTTAAAGAGACGGATAAACGGACAATTGACTCATTGGGATTGTGTTTTGGGTTTGTAAGTGTGGTCTTGGCATCTGTATAAGTATCTGGAGGCGTTTCGACGATGACACACAGGATCCCCCCACTGTTAGCAGCCGTTTCTGTCTACGCTTTGGACACAATCTGACCAGTATCCACCTGCCAGGGTGTGATCTGGACAGTATTGTTGTTCCACCATGCAGTAAGCTTGCACCTGGATGTGGATCTGTGTCCCTCAATCGAGCGCACTCTTATAGAGTAGTATTGTATTGAGTTCTTCTTTGTTTCTGAATCATATATCATTCTGGAAACGCACTTGGGCCTTTGGCCTGGAATTGTTAGACTCTATTGACTGTGTTGGATTCGGTTGGACTCTCTTGGATTCGGTTAAAGGGACTGGGAAACTTTGAGTCTATCCGACTATAAACTTTGAGTCTACTTGACTATAAACTTGTGTGGAAGCGTGGTTCAGAAAGTACTGGTTTGGGAAAGCTCTGGAAACGCATCTGAGTGCGGGGTCTGGAAAGTACCTTCAGGGAAAGCTTGGAAACGTATCTGGTGCAGGGTCTGGAAAGTACCTTCAGGGAAAGCTCTGGAAATGTATCTGTATGCGGGGTCTAGAAAGTACCTTCAGGGGAAAACTCTGGAAACGTAGCTGAGTGCGGGGTCTGGAAAGTACCTTCGGGGAAAACTCTGGAAATGCAATTGCCTGTTGAGAAATGTGCAATCACCTGAGTCCACTGGACTATAAACTAGCTAGTTGGGCCTTCATAACGTCCTCTACATATCTGCTGAGAAGCCTTGTATCTAAACCTTGCTGGAAACTCTGTTTCCATGTGTCTTGAAACATCTATTACTCGCACTTTGCTCCAATCTCAGTTTCTGAGATCTGAAACCTCCTCCTACAACCTTTACAAGGCCCTGTACTAGGGGCTGTAACTCGTCAGGATCTCGGAAACGTGCAGATATTGCCGTTTGATTTGTTTGTTGGTTGTTTCTAACAGTCTCTGGACTGTTTCTACACCGATCACGAGTCAAGTGGGGTTATTTGTGTGTTTCTCATATAGGTCCTGAGCACATCAATCACCACCTTCTTGTTTGCCTCCTACCACCACATCGGGTGCCACGACACACGCAAGTCGAGTCAACAGGACGTCTTACGTCTTGTTCAACATCACGGAACCGCCTACAAATCTTTAGCACTACCCACGACACTACTTCAGCCGGATTTGTTCCAGCTGCCAAAGCTATTTTGAGTCGTGCTTCACGCAGACTTTCTACTCGTGCTTCACACAGGGTACTTCACTGATTTCTATCCTACTCTCGAAACGGATGCCGTACACACGACTAGGTACCAAACACCTACATTTGGGACCTCTTACTCCGTGATTTGCCTACAAATCCGCGGATGCTTAACACTACCTTGCTTGGACGAATTACGACTACTATGTACTTTTCTATCCAAGCGTACGGCTCATTCTTGCTCTACGAAACGTGCGCTAGGGCACTCTACCTTTCCACAGTTTTCTTTCTCTACTTTATCCCCACATCGAACCACCTACCGGGTCTATCCCTCTTCTTCACCGTCCTGGTCTCTTATCTAGAGATTAGATAGTACCACCAGATCCCGCGCTGAGCTTCCTAGCTCAAGGCGTTGTCCTCTAGTTGCACCTCCATCATAGATATCTGTCTGCCTGACCACTGCTAGCTCCTTTGCAAGGCATCTCTGGACTACTAGAGTCTCCTAGGTCATGTCTCATGAATTTATAGGCATTGGTTTAATCCCTGGTTGTTTGTACACTCAACTAGCAGCTAGCATGTCACTAATGTAGCCTTGTGCTACAGTAAGCAGTTAGGGCTCGCTCTGACTCTCCTTTATATCACCTCACAAGTGGTCTGTGTACTAGCTAGAATGCTAGTAACCACAGAAGTGCTAGTTGCTTCCCATGGTATAAATATTGGTCATCGGAATCACAAAATTAGCCATAGATGCCGCGCATTTATGTTACACTGTTTCACCGAGTCAGTGTATAAGTCTTGCTTTCAATAAAAAGAGAACTAAAGTTCAAATTGCCACTATCTATACTGGATTGGAACCCCAAACTTGCACGAAGATTATAGTGTTTGAGTTGAACTATTGCATTATCGAACTGCATATTCATTTACGAGGTTTGGTTTGTGATTATTTCTCTGCTAGCCCCATAGTCACCGTTTCACCGCAGTGTACTTTCCCGATTTGGCACCAAGCAGATAGCCTGGGTATTGAAGACACCTATCTCAACCCACTCCTTTCCTCCAACTGTTTCCTTCCTTTTCTCAAGTCGCTCACTTGTTCTCTGCCATCATAAAATCGGATAGTGATCTCCCATGGCCACAATGGTCATGAGAATGGCACTCATATGTTTGACTACATTTCTTGGCTTGCCATTGTTGACTGATGTACATGCAAGCACCGGAAAATCTCCGAGAAATCCTCCAGCAGTTTGCAACTGATTCCAAGCCACTGCAGGAGCACTGTAACATCTTGTGCATGCAATATAACTATAGCATCAAGTTCATGTATCACTGCTATCACTGGTCATTTTTTCTGTGATCGATGGTAAGAAAACAACATTGAAAAACCTCGACTGTGAGCACAGCATAGTATCTGCATGCTGGCCACCTCCGGAACATATCTGCACCACTCTGATTGCCAAACAGATGGCAGAGAATGTGACCAATACTAATGGACTGAACACCATTCAACAAAGAATTTCTCTTCAAGATGGTGTTCTTATTGCTAGGCAAGTTTATTGGTCTCTTCTTCACTCTTCTGTCAGAGTGTTCACTGTTTTCAGTGCAAATGTTCACAGAACTATGCATGCACTCAATCCAGGTGGCCCTGCCTGTCGTTTTCCATCCAAGTGGCCGCCGAAAATTCGTTCTACGTTGACTGACTCAGCCATTTATTATGAAGTTTGCCTTGATGGGCATGAAAAACTCAAATTCAAGGCATTGCAAATCGGCTGTGCCAGCATTGACATGTACGATGGTCAATGTGATGGTAGTGGGGTATATTGTTCACTTGACAGTGGTGCCCAATGTGAGGTGTGCTTTCACAGTCGGTCATTTGTATCTTGATCTTGTGGAATCAACAGGAGATATGTTTCTAAAGCATATCTAGTGCTTTCTCAAAATCATTTCTTCCAGGAATCCTCATTCAAATCACGGTAGATAGCAGGACCAAGCCACAATATATTTTCCAACTTCATGAACAGCTCCGGTATGCCAATGTTCAATTGTGCTGTTGTTCTGGATAATACACTGATTGTATGTAGGTCTCAATTCCTTCCTGCCACCGAAGCACCTGCATGTGTTGCTCTAAAAGTCCTGACAATAGAGAGCTTGCACAGAGCCATCGGTAGCCACCTGGTGGCTCATAGGGCATGCACAATCAGGTGGCTGCTAAATTTACATCCCCTTTGCATACCTCTTATTCTTATGGTATAAGGTCAACAGGTAGTCCTCTATAAGCATCCTGCTGCATGTCTGGAGGGGCAGAGGGGCATCAAATAAGCAAATATTGTGATGCTTGATGTCATACATGAGCCACTGGATAGCCACCAAATCAGGTAAGTCACTGTGGAGCCAGAAGGGTGTCATACAAGCAAATATTGCGGCCTATGATTTCATGCCTGAACCACCAGATAGCCACCAAATTGGGTGAGTCACTGTGGAGACATGCAATTGCACATGCCTGATGAGCCACTGGGTGGCTACTGGTGGCTCTTGCGCAAGCTCTCTAATATTCCAATTGAAGCACTCTGGAGCCAATTCCTGAGATACATGGGGCACAACTTAAAGGCAGCCATTCTCCTTGGCAAGACAGAGAACTACGTCAATGTTGCAAACGAGCTTCACATGTGCGTTGTTATTTTGATTTCAAGTGAAATAGAGATCTTTTCCATTGGCGGTAGTCTAGAATTGTGCAATATTTCATCAACCAATTCATGGGATACTGGAACACTCACAAAACATGAAAGCAAAGCAACAAGTATTTGCCCTCAGATTTTACTCCCGGGGAGGTCTTTCAGCAGCCCAAGAACTTTGGGCCTTGCCACGCACAAATTCTAGTGGATCTCAATGTAATCCGTGAACTTTGAAATATGCTTCCAAAGGCCAGGGAGGACTGCTTTCGTTGGGTTCCACGTGACTTTGATTTACGTGTGGCTGCAGCTCACAAATTTCTGGGAAGCCTGAAATTGACAATTTCGGCGGGGTGAACTATTTACCACAGGATTCTGGCCATATTGTAGTACAAGAATAAGATGTACTTACATTTGTTGCCATCAGTATTGCTAAATCAATCTAAGTGACATGCTGATGCCTGATGTCAAAAGTCAAATTGAACCTCAGCCTTTAGGCCTACCCTATGATAGATGCACTGTGTTCAATAAGCAACCTTGCAATGTCATGGTGACCATTCTCTAATGCCAGATGCAGTGCAGTCTTGCCATCATTGGTGGGTAGGTCAACAGATGATGGCAAGACTGCACTGCATCTGGTATCAGAGGATGATCACCTCAACATTGCAAGGTTGCTCATTGAGCATAAAGTATCTGTTGACCTAGCCACCAATGATGGCGAGACCACACTGCATCTGGCATCAGAGAATGGTCACCACGACATTGCAAGGTTGCTTATTGAACACAGTGCATCAGTCTAGCCACCAAGGATGGGAAGAGCGCACTGCATCTGGCATCAAAGAAGGGTCACCATGACATTGCAAGGTTTCTCATTGGGCATAGAGCATTGGTGGGTAGGTCAACAGATGCTCTATGTTCAATGAGCAACCTTGCAATGTCATGGTGACCCTTCTTTGATGCCAGATGCAGTGCGGTCTTCCCATCTTTGGTAGCTAGATCGACAGATGCACTGTGTTCAATAAGCAGCCTTGCAATGCCATGGTAACCATTCTCTAATGCCAGATGCAGTGTGGTCTTGCCATCACCGGTGGCTAGGTCAACAGATGCTCCATGCTCAATGAGCAGGCTCACAATGTCAAGGTGATCCTTCTCTGATGCAAGATGCAGTGCAGTTGTGCCATCTTTGGTGGCTTGGTCAAGAGATGTATTGTGCTTAAGGAGCAGACAGTGCACTCCCTCAGTGTAGCCCATTTCAGAACACATACACACTGCAGGTGCTATGGGTCCATTCCAAGCATCGGTTTTATACCAATCAAATGGTTGCAATCGGTACAAAGCAGCATGTTGGCTCCTTCCATTCTCCAGGAGATACACGGTTGAGGGAAGTAGTACCTCCTGGTCCTGTTCATTGCAAAGCCGCAGGTGATGAAACCAATGTTCAGCTGTATACAAGGAGATTGGGTAGTCTGGGAGTGTATCCTTGGTCATCAAGTGTTTGGCATCAGCAAAAAGGAGGAGATAGCAGACACAAGTTTGGGCAATAAATCTGTGGAAGACATTACTTGTAAGGCAAATCATTTTGCCAAATTTCTCCTGGAACTGCTGGGAAAGAATATATCCTTGACAGAGGAGTGTGCAAAGGCAATTGACTGTTTCTCCCGGCTCCAGTGACTCTCCTTGACCATGATCAGGCCATCTAACAACTTGAAGATGCCAGAGTTGCCCTGGCGTCTATCTGGATAGTAATTGGATTTAGCTGGGTTGGAAAAGTCAAATGCGGGGTCATCAAGCCGGAAAGCAATGGCATCTGCCAGCTCATCCGATGTGAGCTGTTTGGCAGAAAACACAAGCCACTGGAAAATTGCTTGAATAAAAAACTTTTCCTCTGAGAGTATCCACTGCCTGGGTCAAGAAACGGTTGTAAATCCCAAAGAGATTAGGCGGGAGTGCTGTGAGGGTTTCATCCCAGTCACCTTCCCAATCACAACGACCCACTTCAATGAGGAGACATGCAGCCAAGCGAAACCTGAACACAAAAGTTAGCTTGAGGATAAATCACAGTGCAATAAGAGCACCAACATTCCATTGCTCTTCTGCACAATTTGTTCCGTGACATGCTTTACACCTGCCATCACTAGCCCAGTTTCCGATCCTGGGTACTTCGCTACCAACACAGGATCTAATGTTGTTATTTGACAGCCAGGAACCAAGCTCAATTAAGGGCACATCCTGAAATGCTTTTGTGAATTCCTCCAGAGGTTGACTAGTAAATAGCAGATGTGGTGCATTTCTGGCAGGATGGCATAGGCCATGAATGAACTGGATAAGAGGCTTCCAGTTGGTCTTGTTGCATTCATCAAGGCCATCAATGACAATATATGTCTGGTCCTGCTCTGAAAGCAAATCCTCAAGGACCCCCTGGAGATGAATGCACTGTGGCAGTATAGTTCCATTTCCTAGTGTTTTATGCAGCTGAGAAAGAGACCTATATGGAAAAGGCGACTGTCCAGAGAGCTGCCAGATGATAGAACATAACATGAGGTCCATGTGCTGCCTCTCATTCCTAAAATCAAAATAGAAATATGCAATTGCAGTCTGGTCGGGACAATCCATGGTGATATTTTCAATCACTGTCGAGCTGTTGGAATTATCAGTGGCCTATTATGTACATGGTGGCAATGTGAATCACCTCAGTACGCTCTTTCCAGTACCAGCTGCACCCAATTATTAGACATGTAATTGGAAGAGAATCAAGTTGACTTACAGATTCCTTTGATCCATAAAGAGCTGGAGCCAATCGACAAATTGCACATAATCTAGGAGCCAGCGCCCAGTGGTTTCATGATGAAGTTTCTGTAGTTCATGCTGTCTGTCCTTTGTATCAGGAGGAGACTCCAACCACTTGTACAGAACTTCTTTGAGTCTAGCCATAATTCAGCTTCAAAAATTTTCAACATGAGAAATTTGATTAACCCTTGACCCTGGTTCACACTGCTGGTGATGAGAAAAGGACTTTTGGAAAAGGAATGGGCACTTCACTGATGTACATGTTATTTGTCAAGTTCTGAACTCCGCCGAAATTCACTGTAGGACCCTGCCCCTGACCCCCGCCACCACCATATACGCCACCGCGACCACCTTGGCCTCCTGTGCCTCCTGGGTACAAAGAATCACGATGCTGACGTCCCAATCAACTTCCCTACGCACCATAAATCTTGTTAATGATGGACATGGATTCATTGCCCTCACTAGACATGATCAAAACGGATTGTTACAGCGCCGATGTCTGTAGGTAGAACACTATGTCAGCTACCAACAAAGATTATATGGCAGAGAGAGATGCCCATGGAAAAGGATAAGGAGGGTCCTGTGCAGTGGACATGGAAGTGGAAGACAAGAGTGGTCACCATGCAAGACCGGAGTGATCGGTTGATGTACATCAATACTGTGGGATTGACATCGGCCATTTCCGATAACAGATGCACAGCTCTACAGAGAGCCGGATTATCAAGTATTAGGCACCAGAGGCTACCCTTTTTGGGTACTCATAGGGTCCACATCTTTTCCTAGAGTTAAATGACCCTAGCAGTACCTAATTTCATAGGGTGGCCCACTCCTGGTGGGGCAGCCCACATTTTGCAAAAACTGGATGTGGGCCTCCACACACTTCACTCTCTTTATAAAATTAAGCCTCTCTGTCTGTCCAAAGCCGTATCTCCATTTGTAAACTTCTGCGGTCATCTGACAGGCATCGCTTATTTATAAAGTGGGAGCCGGTGCAAAGCGCCGGTGAGCGCTTGTCAAAACTCGAAATATGCCAAATGACACTTTTTGGTTATTTTGTGAATAGGGCACCCAGGAGACCATTGAGTGTGAAATAAACACTAGGAATGGAAAGGTACAATGTAAATGACCCAGATTGAGCTTTATTTGAACTGTTTTGGTCAGGTTTTGGCTAAATGCTAGTTCTGAGGATTTGGGTTTATGGAACTATATTAACATATTTCTTTGCTGAAAACTCTTCATATAGCTTGGAATACGTTTTTTTGATCTTTCAGAAGGGTCCTTATGACTGTGTGGCATACTGAATGGGGTGAAAGACAATATAACAGATGATCACCTCAAATCATGAGGTATGGGTGCCCTTGATGTCAACCATCCACCTTTCTAGTACATATACATAGGATATATCACCTGATAATACCACCAATCGCCTCTAACTAGAGGGTACCTTCCCCCCCCAAAGGTACCCTCTAGTTATAGGGAAACTGCATGTGCCACAGAAATGCCATGGCGGCCACCCAGTGGGTGGCCAGGGAGAAAAAATGGGATTTTGGCCACCTGTGCCACTGATTTTGAAGGGTTTTGGCAGGGGGTCAGTAAAGCGTGATTTTGTGACAAAATAGTGCCATAGCTGCCACCAAACCTTAGACCTGGATCAGTTCCAAAAATGTGACCCAATTAGTGTCATGTATGCCACGGGTCAATTTTAGCAGGGTCAGTAAATTTTGTGACCGGGTTAAATAGCCACCCGTGCCACGGGTCAATTTTAGCAGGGTCAGTAAATTTTGTGACCAGGTTAAATAGCCACCCGTGCTACGGGTCAATTTTAGCAGGATCAGTAAATTTGTGACTGGGTTAAATAGCCACCCGTGCCACGGGTCAATTTTAGACGGATCAGTAAATTTTGTGACTGGGTTAACTAGCCACCCGTGCCACGGGTCAATTTTAGCAGGATCAGTAAATTTGTGACCAGGTTGATTAGCCACCTGTGCCACAGGTTGGTTTTTGCCAGGATCAGTAAATTTTGTGACCGGGTTAATTAGCCACGCGTGCCACGGGCCGATTTTAGCAGGATCAGTAATTTGTGATGGGATTGATTAGCTACGCGTGCCATGGGTCGATTTTAACAGGATCTGGAAATTTTGTTAGGTTGATTAGCCACAGGTGCCACGGGTCGATTTTTGACGGCATCAGTAGGTAGGTGAGTAGCCATTTGTGTCGCAGGTAGGTTATCAGACAACCTGTGGTCAGCTGATTCAGCTATTGGCGTCACCGATCACTTGAAAAGCCTTGAAAAGCAACCTCATCATTTTCGGAGACATTGCCACCAGTGCCACCAATCACTTCCAAAAGACTTGTAATTTGCAACTGACATTGCCACCAGTGCCACAGATTACTTACCACCACCACGCAGAGGGAACGAAAGCAGCATTTATTTCTTGCATGTGTACGTAAAACAGAATTAAAAAACAAACAAGTCCAAGCAGGCGTTGTAGTAGTACGTGGGTTGGAAAAAAAATGCAGGTAGTAGAAGGGGATAGGGCCAAACAGTCCCCAATGAAAAGCTTGATAATACGGTTGATATTCTTGGTTTCTTATCCATCTTTTTGTTTCGAGAAGGATTTCCGTGTCCCAGAAGACTCTCGGCGACACACCTGGCATGCGACGTATATCATTACGTCGCGCGCATGTGTTGAACTTCATTCCCTGCATGCTCATGGCAGAAATACGTAAACTGAATTCCGCGCTATCGTTCAAGGTAGGCATTCCGGCAGATTGGATTGTCAGTGACTGGCTTCCGATTAACATTTTTCGGGAAGAGTTCATCCTTACTTATTCCGAGTAAGGATTTTATACGACGAGGTAGCTAGTTGCGGGGCAAGTTTGTAATTCTCATATGAAAAAGAAATGACATCTCTGAAATACTACGAAGAGACGACAATGGCCTCCTTCAACACCAAAAAATGACCATGCATAAGTTATCTTTGAGGACTAGATAGGAGTAAAAACGGTGATCTCCTCGGACAGTGAGAACTTACATGGCCGGAACAGTAGTCGCAGGTCCTGGCTGAGCAGTGAAAGTCGGGAACGGAGACACGGCGCACTGTCCAATATTTGCATCAATCAAGAGTAACCGGTGGCCCTGACAACTCACAGCCTGTTCGATGTCCTTCTGGGTCTGCCCAGCGGGCAGGTGGGGACCAGCATTGGCAGGGAGAGGGGGGCGCATTGGGAATGACATCAGAGCAATCAACAAGGTTAGCGGGATTATGCCCAATAGTGGCAAGCTTGTTGAACGCCTTCGCAAATGCTGTCTGCATTTTGGTCTGTTGTCCTATTTAATGATTAGTGTGCATAGGACTAGGCGCCGTCAATGCGGCATTACCTGCGAAAGATTGCCAGGCACAATTCGTAGCCGGATCGCGAGCGATCTGTATTATAAGTTAAGCTCAGCCAACGGTTCGATGCTTCGAATTCCTTGAACCAACACACCAAGTGGTCTGACTGGAGTCGCATCTCTCTCCCGCCAGAGCAGACTCTACTTCTCCTTGGCCCGGCTCGGAACTGAATGATAGATCGTGAGCAACAGTTTGTCGACGGGACCGTTTGTGCTCACCCAGGGAACTGGGTGCCTCTCAGCTGAACCTCGATGAAAATTTGAGTATCAAAAAGGTCGGGTGTTGAGTCAAATGGAACTCCTTCAATCTAGTGGTAAATTTGAGTCGCGGATCAATTGTCGATGTTTAGGGTTTATTCACGGTTGGATCCACATTATCTGCTCCTGCAACTGAGTGACTAGCCAGGAGCGCGACAACATCGGTGGCAGTGAACCCTCCTGCATCGGCCATACGGGCGAGTATGACATCCACATTATCTGGGAATGCGATTAAGACTACTCGCCATCTCAATTCAGAAAGATCTACCGAATGGTTCGGGCACCAAACCATCAGGGCCGGGGGCGGGTGCGCGCGCCAGTGGGCGTCCCATCAAGAATGGTACCTTGGGAGCACCCGGGCACAAGCTGAGAGAAACGGCTGATGTGCTCGAGTTCATTTTCCGCCAATATCACCATGTAAATCGTGCAACTTACCTGCAGCGAATTGATACTGTGACATTGGGTTCATAAGTTTCCATCGATACAAAGGAGATTCGCCTACAAGTCCCCCGGTTGTGACGTTGTGCGCCTGGATGAAGGGAAGCTCAGTGTTGACCTGGGAAGTGGGTGAGTGGTCATCGATGAACTTTGTAAGCTGGAGAAGGCCCACGGCATCATCGAGACCAGCGTTAGCCGGGAAATTGAGTTCAGTGGCACCGAAGGTAATGATGGATCCGTCCGCGCCTCCTCCTCCGTGTTTAGGAGAAAAGCCAATCGCGTCGTGAAAACTCAGACGCAAGGCAGCGTGGGTCCTGGCAGATTAAAAAATTCAATTTTGGAAATCGCCAGGGAAAAACAACCTAGCCTCACGTCGTCGCCACATTCGTTGTCAAACATGTTGGGTAGAATATCTTCCAGCACCTAGGAAAACGTGAGAACATGGGGAGCGGGACGGTGTGCGGTGCAGTACAGGAAACCAGGCGCAACAAGCCGCATTTTTTCACTGTCTGTCCACCGGCACATGTTGCTCTTTTCATCGGAGTGGAGGCTCCTGTTGCAAGGTTAGGGAATAGGACGCACGGTTTGAGACGGGCCTGACCATATGCAGAACGGATGGCTACAAGAGAGACGAGGACGGCGGAAAGATACTTCAAGAACATAGCTGGAGACAGAGGAGGGATAGTGGAGCAGGCGAGAGACCCGGTTGTCTGCTGTCTTTAGCCTAATCTGCGGGTGCTTTTATACCTTTTGAACCAACCCAATTCTCAGCGACCGGCAGCGGGAGGACAATTCAATTGTTAGCGGGCCCGGGCAGCATTGCCGACACCGACAGTCGTGGAGGATAGAATCCGTTATCTGGGAAGAGAATTCGCCTGGGTCTTATCAGCGTTTGAATAGACGATCGGCCGTTTTGGACACTGTGCGAGTCTGATACACCACCGTTGGTGACTCGGGATGCTTCCTTCCTGCAAAAGCCTCGAAATCATGGAAATCTGGAGAGCTGAAACATGAAAGTTCCGATTATCTGAGCGTCTGGAGATGAAAAAATTAGCATGATGTATTTTTCACCGTACAGGACAATGAGCGCCGAAGGTTGCATTCGCACGTCCAAAAGTTTGGGTATCATGTGTGCCGAAGCGAACATAGGGGTCGATTCAGAAGCTTCTTTGTCTTTTCAGCGCACTGAGGGCCGGATAAGTATAAAGTGATTTCCGCGGTTTGGGATACGTAGAATCGCTTTCTCGAACTGTCCTCCTCGGGGATTTACGAGGACTGTCCTCCCCAAAGCGACGTATGCAAGTCCAATGTGTTCAGGGCCGAAAAGTTGACTTGCAGAATAAAAAAATCAAAGTACAAGTAACCAAGTAGTGTTGGCTTACCCGCGATTCGCGTACATGGTGGTCTTGGCATCATGACCACGGCTCGCGAAAAGAAGCAAGGGACGAGAACATGGTTCTGTGAATACTTGCAAGGTAGTTTTGCCGTGTAGGGTACCGATGGCTTACCGCGGATTCGGCGTACATGGTGGTCTTGGGCATCATGACCCACGGCTCGCGAAAAGAAGCAAGGACGAGAACATAGTTCTGTGAATACTTGCAGGGTAGTTTTTGCCGTGTAGGGTACCGATAGCCGGCAACCAAGAATGGTTGTGCGTGTGAGACAAATTTGATGCAAGGTACTGTATCATTTCGATCAAAATGTTCAGGTGACGGATAACAGGGGGTGAACTGAACAAATTTGACCTCGGTAACAGTGATTTTGCTATTTTAGGACTCAAAATGGGTAAAAAAAGAAAGCAGAAATGAGTTCGGCAAATGTCGGACTTCAATTATGGTAATTTTGCCATGATTGCCGAGAAATGAACACTGAGGCCAGTGAAATTTGTGGCCACAGGTGATACCCCATGAACATTTGGTTGAAATGATCAGTAGTCGGGCCGTTGGATAGCCGTCAACGCAACAGGATTAGGTCGAACAAAAGGCTAGTTCACAATGATTCAATGAGCGGTCCTCGGCGTATAAAGAACGTGATAAGCACCCGAATAATGGAACCGTTGTCTCTCTCGAGCGTTGGGTATGAATTAGTCGGGTGCAGCGAAAGTTAGGTTCACCAAGATGTACACCACCCTTCCGTCCATAATTCTATTGACTTCGAGTAATTTCTCATGCTGGTTCTTAATATAAGTCAGCGGCGTACTTCGGATGTCACCACAGCCGATTCAGACCGGGTTCCCGGCTTTGGATGTCGTGAAGCCGGTTAGACGATAGGCCCGTCGATTTCAAGACCTGCGGTATTGTAGAACCTAGCACGGCAATCGCCGAAGAAAAATAAAATTATTGGCCTCGTTTGATAACGCATTCATAAATCATGACCTACTTGTTGAATGAACAGCCAGAAAATACAAACTTCATGGCGCACCGAGGTACCTATGCCTACAGGCTTTACCTTGAAAATCGGATTCGCAGTATCAAAGGACATGCATATGCGAGAAGAATATTGGGAAGCAAAAGGAGGGTGGTGCGGAATGAGCGTCCTGACGTTGAGCGGAAGGTGAGTTTTGGAGATCGGGGAATGTTAATTGGCTGCTACGCTCTTTTAGCTTGCTGCCGGGACTTACTAGGGCCGCTTAGAAGCCAAACCGCGGCTTCACCAAAATTAATCTGAAGATAGCGTGGGCCGGCCGGAACTTATTTGATGCTTGCGACATGAGAATTTTCCCACAGAGCCAATTCGGAAAACCCAGCTAAGAGAAAATGCCGGGAGCAGGATTGGACTGGGAGAAAGCCGAAGAAATGGGGCAGAAAGGGGGGCGAGAGAGACCAGGCAGGGTAGTAGCAAGGTTTGGGTCTTTTCTATATCGTTTACACGGGGGCAGGAAACAGCCACAATTGGTACATTCACAAAAGGGAAGACATCAAGGAGCTCGCACAAGGAAGGGACGGGCAGGAAGGAAGAGGAAATGATGTCCTGGCCAAGGTGTGTTCTTAGCTCTGATCATGAGTGTGGCTAAGGCGGGTGAAACACAAGCCGAAGGAGAAGGACTTGGGCGCGGGCCCCAGCAGCGCTGAAACGCAAGCACGCAACAAACGACGAGGTATGTGGAATGGACCGGTGCCGTGATGTGCTCTCACTCTCATGTAGGTTGAGGAAACACCATCCAGAGAAGCTCGCCTCGACACCAGTGGCGACCCTGTGATGGGCGATGGTACCGCCCCCCATCCGAAGCGTCATAGGCGGGCGGCAGTTGAAAGTTCCCACCGCTGTGATGCAAGGAGAAGGGCATGAGGGGTTACACCTGGGTCGACGAAGCTGAGGATGAGGAGGCATAGAGTGACCACAAGGTATGAGTTTCATGTTGCTGCGACGGAATTTATGACTCACACTGCCTTAGACAATCTGGATAGAGGAAACACTGTATTTCTTTTGGTTTCTAATAGATTTAACAGTTTAAACAGTGTGATATTCGTCTACGTATGTAATACTTAGGTACACAAGCGGCTGCTCGCCGCTTCGCGGCCTCGCATCCCCTCCCTGAGATTTTACCAGCCTCTCAGCGTCAAGCATCATCCGATGACCGTGCAAACTGCGCTTTCCCTGCGCTTTCCATAACTCTGGAGCTGATTCACCCCGAGTGGTGTCTAAACGCTTCGCACATCCGTTATTTGATAAAGAGTTAGATTAGGATGAACAGTGTCTCTCTTATTACAGTGGAAAATTGGCAGATAAGCAGATTTGGAACATTGCTTGCAGTGAAACTCAAGGCACTGATCTGTGGGCTCAAGACTAATTAAAAGATCGCCGTGCTACTGAACAGAGCCGGGAAGTGGAGGCGGCAAGAGACAGATTAGCGCCGATTGAGGCCCAAGCGCCGTGAAAGAGATTGGCGCTGAGCGCTTCCTGTGAGATAATTCATAGATTCGGGTCAAAAAGACCATACGTAGGGCGTTAAAGGCTTCAGACAGACACCTGTTATTTTATAAAGAGAGTGAAGTGAAGTGAAGTACCTCGACGAACCCAAGAGTTCTGAGAGAAAAAGGTGCCTATGCTAACTCGGTCGACAACTCAGTCAAAACGAAGTCAGAAAGGCGCATAATCGGACGGATTAAACCGGCCAAAGCTATCCAGTTTCCCATGCAGTTGGTCCCATGACCTAATCCCCGAAAATCCCGAGACAAGCAGGCGGCAGGCGCAAGTGACGACGACGCTGGCTGCCCTACGGACTCGTAGAAGGGTTGAGTAGGAGAGTAGGTGAATGACAATGATGTGAGGTTGTTTGTGGGCGGTGGAAAGGTGGCATAAGCTGGATGCGCAGTTTTAAGTGCGGATGAGGATGATCAAAGTGGCAAGTGGGCGTGAGGGGCAATCGGGAAAAGAGCAATGTGGCGTGGGGCAATGGGGCAACCATGAGGTACAGGACAATGAACTATCGTCCCTGCTGAGTGCCTGAAGCTCAGTGGGAACAGAACGAAAAACCGGGGTGGTGGTGGTAGCGGTTGTTGTTGTTGTTGTTGTTCTCACAGGGAAAGTGCCCGGCACTTGCCATAACGGCATCTGCATGGCATCTGCCACACACTTGTGTGACACTTGCACAGCATGTGCTGGGCACTGGCACGGCATTTGCATAGCATTTGCATAGCATGTGCGTGGCATCTGCGTGGCATTTGCACGACATGTGCATGGCATCTGCTGGGCATCTGCAGCATATTGCTACAATCATGCCTGCTGCGATGGGGATTACCAGATTATTAGTTAATTATCAAAATTCTCCTTCAAATTCAACTATGTAGAAATCATTTGCCTCCTGCATCAATCATCGAACAGGCCGACATGAATTGCTTGTCTACCCAGGAATAGGTCGTTGAAGTTGTCTCCAAGCACCTGAACTTTTTTTCTTTTGTAATAAATCAAAGTCCTGTTGGGCCCATTTTCGATGAGAGTTGTCATCGCTCAGAGAACGGGAGATTATCAGTATTGTGGATAGCATGCACATGCTGAAACCTCGATGAGGGTGGCAATTTTGAGGCTCAAATTTGAATTCCAACTGGCCATTCCAGCTCAGCTAACTGACAGACAGATACAAAAAATGCTTGAACATCCCAAACTTTGTATAGAAAGATGACAGTTTCTGACCCACAATATCACACCTTACTTGTCAATCAAAACATAACATTACTCTGCTATCTCCGTGGAGCCATTTTTGAGGGGACCTATATTGATGTTGCAAAGAATTTATAGTTGTTTATTAGATGTTGAATGAGGCCATAATAAATATTATGAATTTCGAGAGCATCTCTGCAGTCATCAATGGTGGGGGAATCTTCTTGGTTGGAGGATGTCCTTTCAAATACGGGGTCAAGCACTTCAAGTGTCATGTAAGTGTCTTGCACATGTCATGCAAGTGCCATGCGGAAGCCGTGCATATGCCATGCAACTACCGAGAAGATGTCGTACAAGTATCATGCAAGTGTGTGGCAGATGCCGGTATAGCAAGTGTCCTGCACTTTGCCCCCTGTGAGAAGGGACCTATGCCCATGTCATCTGTGGCATTGTGTTTCTTGAACTAACAAATTGGCATATCCCTTCCGCAGTTTGATTGCAAGTCTGTTGTTTCCCTCCACATAGGAGTTGCCCTCAGCTTAAAACGTGACACAGGCCCTAGTAACTGCGGTGGTGATGATGACTGCGATGGTGGTTGTTATATTCGGAGACTGGGGCCCTCTGCCCGACAGTGCATCGGTCCTGGCTTGTCACATTGACGTGGTGGAAGCTCAAAGGAGGTGTAGATCTTGACTCATCACTGAGCTCAGCTCGCTGATGTTCCTTATAAATCTGTTTGCTTTTTACTAATCTCTTGATATCTGACAGGAGTTCCTCAGCTAGCTGCCACCCAGAAGCTATACCAAGTTTCATTTGTATTCCTTTGAAATATTATCTGTGTTGGATTTGGATCTCTATAAACTACGCATGGACATATTGGGTAAACAGAATGGACACATGGAATATAAGGAAACAGATCGGACTTGACAATTGGTGTATAATCTCACAAGGATTAGCAACTGCAG
Source organism: Mycena olivaceomarginata (assembly GCA_029378375.1). Taxonomy (NCBI): domain Eukaryota; kingdom Fungi; phylum Basidiomycota; class Agaricomycetes; order Agaricales; family Mycenaceae; genus Mycena; species Mycena olivaceomarginata. The sequence continues at coordinate 2,353 of JARKIC010000459.1, read as the reverse complement.
ATCCTATTAAGAATCAGAATTTCATAAGAATCACTGTGTTTTGCATCGGAGTACTCCAAACCCAGACCCACATCACACAAAACAGTTGACATAAAATCTCATCTGACTATCCATGATTGTGCCTAGAACAGTTTCGAGCAATTTATCTATACAACTTGTGGACCTATAAGTCTTGCTTCCAAAAGAGAACTAAAGTTCAAATTGCCACAATCTATACTGGATTGGAACCCCAAACTTGCACGAGGATTATAGTGTTCGAGTTGATCTATTACATTATCAAACTGTGTATTCATTTACAAGGTTTGGTTTGTGGTTATTTCACCACTAGCCCCATAGTCACGGTTTCATCTGGAGTCCACCGCAAGGGGCTCATTTGACTTTACTTCTCAAAGTAATACTTTGCCAATTGGTCTATAAGGACTTGAAAAATTGTTGGATCCCGCATTTCTAGACCTTCAAGTCTTCAGAACCATCGAGAACCCATTCCTTGAGTCTTACGACTTGAGAAGGATGTAAAACCATCAGTTCATTCACTTCGGACCAAGCATCCCTTCATCCTAAGATTTCTGTGACAGCAGAAACAAATGAGTTATCATCAAAGGGCAAACTTGAGCCTGAATCACCTGGTTTTCCTAAACCTCCCTTGGTGTTCCGGAAGATTCAATATGCCAGTTGACCTACCCTCTACCTAGTAAAAGAAGGACTCCCAGCGCTGCTACTCTAGCAAGGGCAAAGTCGAAAGACCAAGCACTATTGCGATCAGTGGCATATAAACAGCTCCAGTCAGCATCCATAGATACTCATTCCCCAACCAATTCAATCGAGTTCGAAACTAGGGGTCGAACAAGAGGGTCTCATTAGAGAGTTTGCGGCAGCCACCGGAAGCCACCCGGTGGCTGATCAGGCATGCGGTAACCGGTGGCTGTGGCTGATCTGGTGGCTGCCATGCAGCTGCTGTGTATACCCCTCTTACACCTGTCCACCATGGAGAAGCCATTCTAGAGTCCAGAATACACTTTACAGCAGTCCTCAAACTTATCTTGCAGGAATGGGAGGAGGATGTTCCAGTTTCAAACGGACGGCCAGGCAGAAGAGTTGATATCAACTCTCTGGGGGATAAAGGGCTGTTGGTTGATGTGGTAGTGGAGTGGTGCAACATCATACATTCAGCCACCAGATCAGCCACAGCCACCGGTTACCACATGCCTGATCAGCCACCGGGTGGCTTCTGGTGGCTGCCACAAACTCTCTATTGAACCTCAAACTTCTCAGACCTTGTCCCAAACTCTATGTTCAGAGTCATCTCTATTAGAAATGGCAGACAGAGCGAACCCAGCACCAGCTGGAGGTGCCAGAGTTGTGAGCTTTAAAATTCCATAGGCTTGGGATAATAATGCTCCCAAGTTCACCACAGATGATCATGAGGATCTCATGACATTCATAGACCATGTGAACCAGATAATGGAACACACTGGCGTCACAGATGATGCTGAAAGGAAATTGCACTCTACAAGCTATCTTCCTACTGAACGGAAGGCAACTTGGAGAGCACTTCCTACCTATAAAACAGGAACCTATGAGGAATTCCTTAAGGAAATCTATCTTAGCTATCCTGAGATTAAATCAGAGAGAGCAGGGACCATAGATCTTCTGCAGAAATGCTGCAAGCGGAACCGTGGGATCACTGTGAAAGAGGAAGGTCGTCTTAGATATTTCGGAATCGAATTTCTTACGAAGTAAAGAAACTCTTGACCGCTCCTGTTCTTATTACAAACTGGATTACTTGTGATTTCTACTACGAGACGTTGGAACATACCTTTGCCACAACTTTAAAAATGTCCATAGAGAGTTCTGCTCTTCTACGTGCTCAAATTCCTACTTTACTCGTACCCGCGAATAATTCAGCAAACACTGCAGCTATGGGAGAATCTCGAGTGGAAGATCCGATAGATATTGTGGATCTTGTAAAATTGGCAGAAACTTTGGCTAGAGGCCAGAGTAGATCAGCTTCTCTCTCAGTTGGTACAAAAGATGAGATATCTGGGAGACCTCTTAGCTTCCCAACAACCAAAATCGAACCTTATGGGGAACAACTGGAGGAATTGAACGGCAATCTCGCTCAATTAAGGGACCAATATGTCTTGAGCCAGAAACAAGTGAGCAATGTCACAATAAGGTTCTTAAATCTCATAGTGAAGTTCTGCAAATGTTGGCACAATTTGCTAAAGATCCGCCTCCTCACATGAACCATAATCATTCAAATTTTGCATACAACATGCAAGGCCTGAGTTCACCTCAGTATTTGAGGGACTGAGAGCCTATGAAGGATCATGATTGCTATTATTGTGAAGAA